>BJCM01273381.1:0-44762 GCA_018326385.1 Flaveria bidentis | reverse complement strand
TTTATACATCAAGTTTTCTTGCCATATCTATGATTACGTGTTTAGTATAATTCCCTTAAATACTTAAAGACATCCTATGGTTCTAATAACATTTGGATACATGTTTCAAGATTTGCTCACAGCTCCAATCAAGTCTAACATAACTCGAGCTTATATCATTACTTATGAGTTAGAACTTGAGCTTTAAAAAATGTTCGAAACAAACGATTCAACTTTGAAGTTTATTTAAAACATTTGAAAATCAAACTTAAGTCTAAGCTGTATTAAATTTCAAATGTTAAATGAACAGATCATGTTGTTCTCTCAGTTTAAACCTTTGGACTATAGACTCTCATATCCATTTATTGAATAACAAATTATAACATAATAAACCAAAACCTGCATCAAAGCGTCGATATGTCCGAGTGGTTAAGGAGACAGACTCGAAATCTGTTGGGCTTTGCCTGCGCAGGTTCGAATCCTGCTGTCGACGACTTTTCTATTTTCAATTTCAACAAGTTTTTTTAAAAAAAAACATCACATCATTTTTAATTTTATTCTTTCATTTTTCTCTCTAAGGCTACAATCGTAACTTCACCCATTTCACTCATCACTCCCAAATAACCACATCTCCCGATCCTCATCACCCCTTATCCCTATGGCAACCTCACTCCGCCTCACTCCACCGTTCCACCCACCCCACCACCGCACCACCACCACCACCGGAAACCCCAACCACCGCCGCACCATCCACTGCGGCCCACGCGACAACCGCGGTCCCTTACACAAAGGCCGAACCCTAAGCATCGAAGCCATAAACGCCGTCCAAACCCTCAAACGCACACAGCGATCACATCCAATCGATAACACCCACACCCACACCACCGTCACCAAAACCCTATCTCGCCTCGTGAAATCCGACCTCATCGCCGCCTTCAACGAGCTCCTCCGCCAGAACCACCTCGATCTCGCCCTCACCGTCTTCTCCGCCATCAGATCCGAACACTGGTACACCACAGACCTCAACCTCTACGCCAAACTCGTGTCAACAATGGCGAATCAAGGTATGACGGAGGAAATTGATAATCTAATTTGTGAAATTGAGCCGGTGGATGTGGCGTCGGCCGAGGGGAAGGGGGTGGTGACGTTGATCAAGGCGTTGATTGCTGCCGGTAGGGCGGAGGCGACGGTGAGGGTGTATGAGATGATGAGGTCCGGCGGGTGGCGGTGGAAGTCTCCGGCGGAGGAGTATGTCGGTAGGGTTTTGAGTAGGGGGTTGAGGAGGTTGGGGAAGAAGGAGGTGGCTGATGAGGTTGATGTGGAAATTGGGAGGGTGTGTGGGGGTGTTTTGGAGAAGATGGTGGGTTGAAAGTGTAAAATTGCCAAAGATGTTCTTGTAAGTTCATATAGTTTTGAGTAGATTTTCATAATTATATAGAAGTTTTTAGATTTCTAGCATAAGTTTTAAACAAAGGGCATGGATGGCTGAAGGGGTGTAACGAGGTTCGAGATCTATTTAGCGAGTAATATCGTTATCAATATTATTGAACTGGTGGGATGCCCGCATGATGTTGTGGGATTTTGTGTACTCGTTGTGATAATGAGATTAATAATGAAAACAAAGTATGGAAACGTAGTGATTGTATCCAAGACATAGTAATGTTGTAACAATAGTGGGTCGTGAGCAACTGTCTAAACTCAAATGGTAGCAATAGGATAAACAACAAAGTTGCAATTGTAGCAATCTTTTCTTGGTTACAAGTTAAAAGTTAAACAAAGGTTGATAACTGACGGAAGGAAACCAAAGCCACGATTTAACAAAGGTATGAACACAATTGGGAACACTTCTATGCTGAAAAAAATCCTTTTTTTAGCATAGGCAGTTCCACCCCCGCAAATAACAAACAAAACACTAATAATCAGTTAAGACACTAAGTAGCAAAGATTAGCATAATGTGATAGGGCCAAATGTTTGTGGATTGTATATGCTTGGACTGTGCTTAAACACTTGGGTTTGTTACAAATCAAGCCAAGCTGACTCGGCTTGTTGGCAAACCATGCTAGTTTTGAGCAGGCTATGAATCGTGAGTCCTTTAAACAGTTCTAATTATTACAATAATCCAACCTATATATAAGAGTTATATTTGGTTAGATTTAACACAAAAGACTTTTGTAGAAAACAAATACTTGTTCTTATGAATTAATTGTGTCTTAACTGATTTAAAGATTTTATATATAATCAGAGTATTTTTATCTAAAAATGATATTCATACACTTCAAAATATATCTAGGATATCTCAAGATCAAATAAACAAAACATATAATCTGGTTAATAAATACACATCATACCCGTAAAAGATTTTACAACCAATCACATACTCCAACGACGATCTCTTTAACACTCTCCAATGTTTTAGGTTTGTCCATTAGGTTAACTTCAGGTTTGTTGTTACTCTACGCAAGCGTCGACAATTTTTTTTTTTCCTTTCTATTTCATCATTTATTTATTTATTTATATAAACCTTAATTTATAAAAGGCTAATTATTTCAAACTTTACTCTTGTCCAACATGTTATGCCGCAATATTTTTAACAAATTAAACACAACCTCTAAAACAAACAAAGCTTCTCACAACTTATTAAACAGCTTCTCAGAAACAAAACTAATATAATAAATACAAAAATAAAAAAAAATGCAATTATCTCCAATGTTCACTTCCCTCTCACCGTGAAACTGTAAACTATCTCCTCCAGTGAAGTTTCACGAACCAAATCACAATACGTTTGTTCGGATTAACACAGTCTCCGGCGTCAGTACACCGTCGCTCAGTCTCGCCGGCGCCGGCGAGTCGCTTCTGTAGCCGTCGGAGAAAGTATCCATACACAAATTCATACGATGAGAGAAACGCTAGCGTCAACATCATCTGCAACGTCATCGGCGACGGCGAACAATATTATTCCACCGGCAGAATCAGCTTGGATTACTACATGCGAAAGAATATCACCTCGTTGGCAATCGTTCGCCCTTCCTCCTCAGGTATTAGTTACTGATTTTGTTTGATTAGTTAATAGTTAGTTGTTTTTCAGTTATTTCATATCGGAATTGATGCAATCAGTGTTACGGTTCTGGAATTTTCAAGTTTGTTAGTTTGAAATTCCATGTGTACTTGTTCAGATTCTAGTTTTAGGCGACGGAGATTGGAGTTTCTAAATAAATTCGCTGGATTAGCATACTGTCATTTGAAATTGTTGAAATTAGGATTCTCCTGTTGAACTAATAGATTAGTTATCTGTTAAGTTACTGGAAACAAAACAGTGATCAGAGCCTTATATAAGTACAACTCCACCTTTCCTGGAGAAAGTTTATGTTTTCACTCGTAATCCTGTAGGTACATGGTCTGGATGTGCAGTTTCAGAATGATTTTTGCTACTTAAATTGAGAATTAGATAATCAGCTAACTATAATTTGCGTAAAATAAGTAGATAAGCATAAACACACGCACAAGGTAGGTTTTCTAAATAAGTTTATTTAACGTAATAAGTTTTCTTACTGGTATTTCTTACCTGATTATTTAAACATGGTCTCTTTGGCCTTAGTTAATCATGAAATAAGAATCATAACCAGGTTACCCAAATATTATTTACTCCTTTTTCTGAGCATCCCTTACGGAAGGCATTTTTACTTTAGTAACTTGGATAGAATCATGATGCTAGAGATACTTCTAATTACCCTTCCTACTGATGGTCAGGGGGTTTAAGTGGTTATACATCTATAAAGAGGTTATTGTCTCACTCTTTTGCATTCCTACACTTTAATATTTACCATCTCAATTTAAACTCTTAAAATTGAGGGATTTAATCTAAGCAGTCTAATACTACTTGTATCGTGTTCATCTAATCTAGGCTGTCAAATGCTAATTTGATCATAATCTTGTTATTAAAGGGAGGGGCATAATTAACCGCTGCATAGTGTGGATATCCTTCTAGTATGTATAATTTGTTGATAAATTATTTGCAGTCTGCAATTCCAATTGTGATATCCAGAGTTAACCAAGTGGATGCAGCAAGGCTTGATGTAGAAATGTCAGCCATGTTAAAAGAGCAATTGGTTAAGGTTTTCTCTGTAATGAAGGTATATCACATAATCCAGGTTTTGGTTTATGTTAATTTAAGTCAGATGTGGCTAAATAATCATTAAGTTAGACCATTGTTCCACCTAGGCCACTCAAACTTTTTCTAAGAGGTTCAACCACTCAAGTTTTAATTTTGTTCAGTGATACTTAAAAAAAGCTGGCCTGCAACTTGTATTGAATTGCCTGTTTGCATATGCTCACAAGTCATGTGCCTTGCCAATGGTGTAAATTAGTGGATATGGTGTCCCAGTTGAATAAAATTTATGACGGGGTGCAACATCATTGATTTTGTATCATTGGGATGTTTTGTCAACTATTTTGCACAGTTGGTATGCCGCGTCAGCATATGTAACCAGGCCATACAAGTTTGCAGGTCAAGTTTTTTATAAAATTCACAGTATCAGAACAAAAATAAAACTTAAGTAGTTAAACTTTTTTAGAAAGTGAGTCTGAGTGACCAAGGTGGAACATCTACGGAAACTATTTAGTGACATTTGCTCTTTAATCTATCAGCTATACTTATCTTTTTGGGATTAGCCAGGACTGTTATTTCAATACGAAGCTGAACTTGATGCATTCCTTGAGTTTCTTATATGGAGGTTCTCCATATGGGTTGATAAACCTACACCAGGAAATGCTCTCATGAATCTAAGATATAGAGATGAACGGGCCGTGGAGATGAGAGGAAAAAGTAAGAGGTTTTATGTTAATTCATCGTAAATTTATAACTTAGTTGTTCATTTTATAGACTTCATGTTAATTCATCGTGAATTTATAACTTAGTTCATTTTATAGACTTCTATTTGTAGCCATAATCGATTTGACTTCTTCTGTTAGAGTCTTAGCCATGTATTATTATAGTTCTTGTAGGGTTTCTACCTGTGATAAGAAATTACTAGATATGGATAATAGGTCAAAATGGGTCATTGTTAGTAGTTAGTACGGGTCGAAATGGACTGGGACGGGTTGGATTGGCTGCAAGCACTTTTTTTTATTTAGTATTCTTTGTGCTTCTGTGAGTTAATTTGTTAATTATGACTAGGAAAAGAAGTTTATTGCAGGATAATATAAAACCTTTAATGATTTATGAGATTGTATCTATTAAAAATAAATTTTGGCTGCCTTTCATCTCATTTGACTCGTTCCTGTTTTGGATATTTTTTTTAATCTAACCCATGGGAGATAACACACAAGTTCATTAAAAGTATCGATAAACCCTTCTGCTGATAAAAAGTCCCATGACTGGGCCCTTGTTTGCCGTGTACTTATATATCTATCAGTAAGTTGTATAATAGTAATTAGAACCTATACTATATGCATTTCTGATTTTATGATTCACTTTTCAAACTCAGAAAAAACTGAATTTGAACTAAACGTAATTCCAATTTCTGAAATCAGGCTGTTTTTTCAATTCAATGTTGGAACTGAACCAAATTTATAGTTTGGTTATCATTTTAAATTTAAAATTGGTGATTGTTTTAAGTTGAACCAAAAACTTATTTTGAATAATATTTGCATATCTTTAGTAGTTTAGTTAAATATATAAGAAGAAAAAAATCTCGTTAAAACTACAGTTTGTAATTTGCTATACAAAATTTTCTTTGAATTTGGTGTGGCTTGTGTATTTAGGTTATTCGGTACTCGTAACCAGACTTTCAAATTTGTTTTGTTAAGTGAAATTTGGTTTGGTTTGTGGGCTGAAAAAAGTTTCAACCTTACTAAACGAACTGTGCAAACCAAGCAAACCAAAAACTGAACTGTTGGAACCCTTAAAGTTTTATCTGCCGTGGCTTACATCTTCATTAACTTCAATCTCCAGTTAGAACGGGCTTGGAGGGACCTGGGCTCACCATTGCTCAAAAAATATGGTTTTGTATTGCCACAGTTGGTGGTCAATATATATGGACTCGTCTACAATCTTTTTCTGCTTTTCGCAGATGGGGTGACTCTGAACAGGTAATCTAATATTCCATTTGAACTTAGTTGAACCCTAATCTCAATCCCTCTTTCAGTTTCATAGTAAATAAATTTAGCATTTGGTATGCTGGAATCAGAATGAAAAAAGTTGTTTCTTTCGTTTGATGGGAATGTGTTTCCTTCCCATTTAACTTATTTTAATTCCATCGGTAGGGGGCTATTTTTTTTTCATTTTATCATCATATGGAATGGAAAGTTACAATGTAGGTCAGTTCTATTCATGTAAACCTTCACTACTTACATCTGTGTTAAAATTTCATAGTTTAACTAAGTTTCTTTTTATTCTCCAAAAATAACTGGAAGATATACCTTTTTTGTTATAAACTTAATCATTGTTTTAATGAGCTTTTATTATGTTTAACTTGTATTGTACATAAAAAAATCCAATTAGTTTTATTAAATAGTATATTAATTTACATAATCTTTATATATAACATAAAGAATTCACTACTCATTTAGTTCCCACAGATCAAACAAGCATGATAATGAAATGTAATGCTCCATCTCATTAGCTTTTATTTTTCTTTCCATTATAATTTCATTCCAGCCAACCAAACAGAATCTAGGTGTATGAGGATGAATTAATATTCCATTTCTCTTTTTCCCCACCTTGTTTTGTTCTCACAGCCTTTTCTTTCCATGGACAGAGGTCTGTGGCTAATAGAGCTTGGTATATAATACAACGTATTGAAGGATTTTATAAAGCTGCATCTTTCACCAATTTGCTTATATTTCTGTACACTGGGAGGTATGCTCTAAGCTTCAATCTATTTTAATTTGGATGATTCAGTTAATTGGTATTATTCTAGTTCGACTTAAGGATTCTGTCATATGATGCTACTATTTTTTTTAAAGGTGGGATGCTACCAAATGCCTGCAAAATTCTTAATTTGAGTGTGTGCATATGACATTACTTGTTTTAGCTGACCATTGAATCGAAAATATATCATTCAGGCTTGCCAGGGGTAAACATGTTCTGGCTGGGGTGGGGTGGGTAGTTGGTCAAAATGGGTAATCTATTGTTTCTGGTACGAGTTGATGACTTGACATGGGTCGTATCAGATTGAGTTGAGCCAAAACTCTTGTCCAAAAGGTATAAACATTTCTGAAATTGTTAGTCTGTCAATCATTATTACAAAAGTTATATGTTCTATGTTAATCAAATTTCTTTAATAAATTGATTTAGAAGGATTTATGCTTCTAAAGTACACTTTGGGTGACTTTCGACCTTTTACCAATTTAATTGCACAACTTTTCTCCATAACTGTAATCATGATTAAATGAGAAAATTATATTCATTTTTAATAGTAAACATCCTTACATATACATACAAAATTTTAAGCTAAATTTTCTTTTAAAACATTATCCATGTGACCTATAGACAAAAGTAACAAAAATCTCCATTCATAAATAAATGGGTAGAAATTGCTACCTTTAGTAGGCTTCAATTTTTGTATTAACTGCAAATTTGTGGAAGTTATATTACTGTTCCTGCGAATAACAGCTGACATCTTTTTAGTATTTGAACATTTTGTATACTAAGGGCTCAGATGGCTCCCTTCGTATTAACTTTTTGGATGATTGAATGTGATCAGTTAAAATATTCGAATCTTGAAATTAATGGTTTGTTATTATTTAATTATTACAGGTACAGAAATCTTATTGAGAGAGCTCTACGTGCCAGACTTGTTTATGGGAGCCCTCATATGAACCGTGCTGTTAGCTTTGAGTACATGAATCGGCAGTTAGTTTGGAATGAATTTTCGGTAATACTCGTTCTTATTTCACTATTATATCAATGAATTTATTCCTTGGATGCATGTGTCAACGTGGTATCATACTTACCAAAAACCCTTGTGAATTTTATTCTTTACACACATCGCTACAAATTTCAAAATGTAATATATGTTCTTCTAGATTTCATAAAATCATATACTCTTTTGATATACTCAAAACATCATATCTACCTATTCCATAGTAATTTAAGTAAATCACTTACTTATAACATTCTTTTTCTTTGAATAAACAAATTGGAAAACAATATTATTTAACGAGTCATCTCAGCATGTAATGTCCTTCACCTATTTAGTGATAGCAAGCTGTTATAAATAACTGATTTATTATATTTACTACGGAATGGCTAGCTGAGAAAATATTGGTGTTTTAACCGCGTAAATGTAATGCTATGAATATTTTGAACTTTTAGGAGTACATGTATGAGTACTTAAGAGACTAACATTCATTTCATTACATCTAACATTATTGTATGTGACATCAATTTCTATAGAAAATAAAAAAAAATTGGACAAAAGTGTTTGGGTTGACAACCTGTGCATTTATCTAATTTTAGTTTTATTCGAGCTCTGGTGGTCTTTAAAGATTACAGGTTGATTGCACCACCAGGCAGATTGTGTTCCATATGAGCCCTGATTTCATGTAGTTGATCGTATCAACTTTTGCAGGAAATGTTGCTGCTACTACTTCCTATTCTCAACTCCGCTTCAGTTAAAAGTCTTTTTCGTCCTTTTTCAAAGGATAAATCTTCAGGTTCAACCGGGGATGAAATGCTATGCCCCATCTGTCGCATCAATCCAACAATAGCATATGTAGCTCTTCCATGCCAGCACAGGTACCATCATATTATGGCAATTTCATATATCACATTCTAAAAGTTCAAATTTCATATATATTATGCATAGGGACGCACTCAATACAAAACCAAATTGAATGCAAGATATAGTGGGAGAGAAATAGATTGATTAATTTAGGTATGTGAAAAATAGAATGAATAAATATAATGTTTTGTGTTTTGAAGGGGTAAATATGATATTCAGAAATAAAAAACACAACCCAAATAAACCCATTTATAAGTGAGTCGGTCAAATTGCCATTACTTGTTTATGCAGACATCAGAAAAGGGACAAAAGTAGTTATGGGTCAACCTGGCCCAACTAATAAAAGTACTAGTTTAACCATACAAAATGTCCTATTATAGCCTTAGTGTGGTAGCTAAGACAGAATTTTTCAAGAAATTTGCATATTCTAATGTTGAATTTGTTTTATGTTAATTTATTATTTAATTTTGTTTTTGCTGTCAGATATTGTTACTACTGTCTTAGAACACGATGTGCTGCAACTACATCATTTCGCTGCTCGAGATGTAGCGAACCAGTTGTTGCTATGCAACGACATGGGTCCATCGACACATAGTAAAAAAATATATGCTACAAAGGAAAAAAATGAAATGGCGAAAAGGAGGCAAGTACAGTTTCATATTTGTTGAAAAATATAATAAAAATAGAAAGGTATTGTTTTTAAAAATTTTAGGGTGTTTGGAATTTGAAAGTGATTATTCAGTGTTATTGTAATTTCAAGTGCAAATTATTTTGGGATAATTTATTATATCAAACGATATCTTTTACCCAACAAAAAAATAAATAAATAATCGTTTCAAATTTGTAACACTTGCACCCTTTTGTCCCTCAAATAAATAGTCGTTGAATCTCTATCTTTTCAGTTTTCATAATTCTGACTGGTTACAGGTTAAGGTTTTGGGTTTATATGCCGTATGTTTGATGAGAAGGTATAATGGTTATATTATAAAACGTATTTGATGAAATAGGTGATATAGAATTTTATTTGTTGTAATATGGTCCTTGATAAGGCAAATATGAATATATGATATAAATGAGAGTACGAGAGAGCTATATAGCTCAACTAATTGTTTAAACTAGTAAGTGTGGAGACAAACATCAATAACTTTTCGTTGGATTTATAGGATTTTCACATTTGTTAGGTTTACTAAAAATCTTAACAATGCGACTGGTTTAATTCGATACAAATAGTAATATCTATTATTAGTAAGAACTAGTGTTTTCTCTTGCGCTACATGCGTGGAAGTTTGGTTCTTTTCCCCTGTCTTATGTAACCGTGATATTCTTCGTTGTCGGATCGGCTCATTGGAAACTACAAAAGCGTATACCGATACTGGTGGGATTAAATACTGAACACCGATACTAATGTTTGACGCCAAAAACACAAAAAATAAACTTTTAAAAATTTGTTGTAGCACCTCACTTGCCTTAATCATAAAAAAATAGCTTGGGTAAAAAACCAAAAGAATAATCTTAATTAGGATTTGGGTTTTAATATCAATTTGTAAAAATATGTGGCCAATATATTAAAAAGAAAACTTCACCCATGTTACGCGCTCGGAAGTTTGATTGTTTTACTTTGTTTTACGCTACCGTAACTTTCTTTGTTTTCGGGTCGGTTTCTCGGAAACCATAAAGCGTAAGCCGATACTAGTTCCGATAATATTAAATACCGAAACTAATATTTGACGTCAAAAACACAAAATAACTTTTTACGGTCAAAAAACAAAAATATAAAACTTTGTTGTTAATCATAATTAAAATTTGGGTTCTAAATACATTTTAAAAAAATAAGGTTTATTTATTCTACAATTGGGCTTGTTTAAAAACTTCATTGAAGCAATGAAATGCTTTTTAATGTATATTATAATTAATGTCAGATCCAGTGACGTGTGATGTTTTATCTCCATCAAATTGGTGCCGGTTGAGTCTCACATAATGAATAATAGATGGATTTAAGTAGTAGATTGTAGGGATCGTGTGTGTTTACCCTTATTGTTGAAGTAGTAACTTTTAGATAACTTTTAATCTAAATCTAATAACCACATATGCATGTATTGTGTTAAATTCAATGCCGGTCTGACCAGTTCGACCGCAAATCGGGTGCTGGTCCGGTCCGGTCTGGTGTGAATCGTTTTGAAGTGGTCGAACCGGCCGGTTCGTCCCGAACCGCTGGTCGGACCGGGAAACCGGACCGGTTCGGACTGGTTTTTGTTTTGTTTTGTTTTTTTAAATTTTAATAGATAAAAACGGAGTGTTAAACCATAAATTAGTACGTCGGATATACAAATATAGTTAATTTTTTTTATAACTATAAAAAAATATATATATCATATATAAATTACTTATATTTAATTACATATATAAATATAATTAAAATATAGTTAAATCCGGTCCGACCACCAAACCAGTAAGGTGTCCGATTCGACGTCCGATCCGGTTCTGAAAACATTGGTTAAATTTAAACCCTCGATCTTTACAATACACAAGATCGGATTGAATAAGAAACGACGTGTTTCGACAGAGACTAGACGTGGCTGGTATCACAGATAAAATACGAGAGGGAAGATTAAGATGGTTTGGGCACGTAAAGTGGAGGCCGATGGTAGCACCAGTTAGAGCAGTAGAGAACATCAACGTAGAGGGTATGAGGAGTAGAGGTAGACCTAGGTTGACTTGGGATGAGGTAATTAGGCGAGATATGGTAGACTTACACCTCTCTGAGCACATGATCGAGGATAGGAGTGCGTGGATGTGTAGAATTAAAATTAAGGACTTTTAGCGGGATCTGTGGGTAGGAAGGGTAGTCGTAGACTTAGTTGCGGGACCCCTGTTTTCTTCAATCTGCCCTTTCGCGCGTTTCTTGACGATTATTTGTTGTACTCAATTTCTCATCTTTTATGTGATCTATACATGTATGTTGTATGCCGTATATTATAATTGCTACGGTTATTGTTTTTTTCCTTACTGAGTCGGGGGTCTCTTCGAAAGCGGTCTCTCTATCTCCCAAGATAGAGGAAAGATTCGCCACCAACTACCCCTTCCAGACCCTGCTCTTGAGTAGGATTTACTGGATATATTTGTTTGTTTGTTTTTATCTTTACAATACACAGTAGACACCTTACCAACATAATGTTTTTGATGGATTATTATTTGAATTAGCTAACTAGTTAATTTTCATATAAAATTCCGCACACTTAAATCTAATGTTTTCATTTTAAAATTGGAATATTTAATTTAACAACCGACTTTAAGGATTTTAAATTACATTGTATTTGCAATAATCAATATGCCTCCTTAATAAGATTATAGTTTTGCTCTAAACATTTAGTGATCTAGCTGCCTTTCAAGTTAACAAATTCTTTAAGTGTCTAAAATGCTTATAGATTTATTGGTTAAAAGGATATAATGATATATGTCACGAGAGCTATTGATACTTCCAAAGATTCAACTAGTGGACTCGATTAGAAAGTAAGATAGTTAACATTGCATATATCCGTTTGTAGAAATGCATATAATCTTAAAAAGGTGTTCTCTTATACATGTAAGGCTTTATTGAACATGACCATCACAAAGTTGTTTGACCAATCAACCTTGTTAAGGTGGGGGTGCATATTATAATTGTCTTTTAGAATATGCTTCCGAATATTGTCAATACTTGTATTGTAAGACGGTTATGATTCATGCGGATACAAAGGCTGGCTATTTTTACGTTGAGTAGAACGATTATGTAACATTTGTCAATACATTGCTGGTATATCATGATATTTATATACCTTGTATCCGTATGAAAAGATCTAGATAACAGTAACCCTAAATGATTGTTGGACGAACCACAATATGTTAAGAAAGTAATATCCATGAAAGCCTCTCAATTTATAGTTAGTGATGACTATGAACGGGATATAAGAATGTAAATCCAAGTCTCATACATGATTACAGACCATGTCTCACATCTATTGAGTGAACATTCCTCGTTACTAGTTTGGCTTGCGGATATACATGTGGGTATCAAGTATACTCTTCTACGTTATTGTGTGGTTACAGTTTGACATGGATCTCAAGGCTACCCGACATAAATTCAAGTATAGCATTCTAGCATAGTAGTTTATGGTTTTAGTTAAAGTTTCAGTTTGGAATCTAATAAATCTTGACATAGACGGTGTTTAAAGTTTCCGCCACTTAAGTTTAATGAAACATTAGTATGATAATTATGTTTCTGATAGTAAATCTAACCATGGGATGGGGCTTACTTTTCAAATTATCTATACTTTTAGTTGATTACATTGCTTATATAATTTTAGGTTAACAAGATATATAGAACATATAACCAGAGCTATTGATCATACTTATTAAAATATAGACTAGTGGCACTCAATTTAGAAAGTGAGAGAATTGTTTTAACATATAATCTTAATTATTAGGTGTTCTCTTATAATTTATAAATGTAAGGCTTTATTGAACATGACTATGACAAAGTTGTTTGACTAATCAATCTTGTTAAGGTAAGATGCATGTCAAAATTGTCTTGGAATATGCTTCGTAACAATTTCAATACTTTTATTGTAAGACGGTTATAATTCATATGGGTATAAAAAGATTGGTTATTAGTAAATTATACATTGAGTAGAATGATTATGTACCGTTTTATCTATAAATTGTTACTATATTATCATGACAATTATATTTCTTGTTTTCCATATGAAAGATCTAGATAACAATAGACCCAAAGTGATTATACATACACATAAGTTGGGGGAACAAACTATGCTATGGAAGTAATATTCATAAAATTAGCCTCCCACTTATATATTATTACCGGGGTTTACCATCCTCATATGTTGGACAAATCAAACTTTGCTAATGTCTCCCTTTCAACTTTTTCCTATGAATTGAAGTGTTTGACACTTCTCCTTTTGAAATTATCCCAATATATTGTAATTCACGCATAAACATATAACTTTTTAACATTAACTATTAATAGTTAGGAATGATAATGAACCAAATATGAGACAAATTTTGGTAACTTCAAGTTTCATACTTGATTCACATTGTTTACTACACCTATTGAGTAGACATTAGTCGTTACCGGTTGGACTCGCGAGTATACTTGCGGGTATCAAGTATACTTGTCTATGTTATAGTGTGGTCAAATACATATTAAGATGCTTATTATTGGAGGCCTATCTTAAACTCTCCTGAAAAACCAATTTGAAGTATATAATAATCAACTATACCTTTAAATAATTATATAATCTTAATAATTTTAAATTCTTAAACAACTCTAACATACAATTTAGAGTTACTTTAAATTTTACTTCGACAAAAATAACTATTTTTCTTCAAAAGAATAGAAACATTATTTTACCTTTAAAATTTTCATAAATTGTTTTAATTTCAGTTTAAAAGCTTTACTATTTTGGATTTAAGTTGAAGCAACTAATAAAACTTTTGGATTGAAATTAAAACAAATCATAAAACTTTTTGAGGTAAATTGATGTTTATAATATTTAAAAAAAATGGTTATTTTTGTCAAACTTTAAGGAGCAAACCGAACATAACTCTACTATTTATTATATATATATTTTTTTAAGATTATATAACATATTAATATTTGGTTAAGGGTAAACAATTTTGAGTAGTGACAAATATCATCTAATATCATACTTGTTTCATCCTAGTAAAATTTTATAAAGCAAATCTCATGTCGGATTTACCATTCATTCTTTGTTAGTTTGACACAAATTATAAATTTTGTTTGGTATGTTGGCGCATAGGTAACAAAAACAAGAGCAAACTAACAAATAGCGATTATTACAAGGCCTCTCTTTTGTCACATACCCACATTTCAATCACTAGCATATTCTATTACTATTTTGCCGTCCATTTCATCGATCACAACTTGAAGTACCTTTTTAGTGACGGCACAGTTTTTCGTATGATTTGTGGAATCAAGTTTCGCTAAAGTAATTATTTATCGCATAAATCTATAATCTATAATCTATAATATTTATATAATGATTATAATGAGAATAAAATTAGTATTTAAATACAATTTAAAACACTTAAACATTGAATTAATTTATAAGATTTTCTATAATACTAAAATTGTCTTTTAAGCATGAGATACAAATAGACTAAGCATATTGTGAGTTTACATGTCATTAATATTGTAACACAATAAATTTATAAACTATTATATAAGTCTTATTTATATAGATTATGATTATTTGAATATATATAAATTATTACTATTTATAGAATTTATAATAGTAAAATAAAAAAACATCCAAACATGAAAAAAATATTTTTTGTGACCTATACATTTAAAAACATATATTGGTAAATCTCAAACACCAATATCTTTGATGAATCCCAGTCTTTTTTTTTAACACCGTTCTGACTTAAACTTATTTTGATCAATTACTCAACTCGACCAACACGTTTAATTTGTCACCTCTAATCTTTGTTTAGGGATGCAGATGAGCCAATGATCGTGATATGATACCAAACATGCTTGTCCCCCACATTGCCGATGGTTGACTTCTTTAATAATTTCTTACAGTAAATAAACTCTATTTTATCTTGAAGATTAACACTTTGATAATCACTAATAGTGATTTTCTCATAACAAGAGCGTTTCTTAACGTACAAATTATGAACCCTTGAATTTGATATACATTTATTTTGAATTATTACCCATAGCAACTTTTCATAATTAACTACTTAAGAAGCAATGAGTCAAATTATTTCTTATATATTGACATAGATGTTCAGGTCAACAAAGTTTATTTGTCCTTTTGATCTGTAAGTGTTACAGGCGGGTTTACGTTCATGATTATGTACAAAATGTCAAAAACTGATTTTATAGTTTATGTACAGATAATTTGGTGTAAACACATTTATAAAGTCATTACTTCTGAATATCAATCACATTTTCAAAAAATATTCACACATCAAAATATAAAGATGATCACATGAATTGCAAAACAGATGCACCCCTAACAACACATGAGTATTCTCACTAGTATACTAATATACACATTTGATATCGTAACGTATGTTATATATACAAAATTAATTGTAAATCGAGAGTTGAATCATTAGATTTGTAATAAGTTGGATTTTGCAGGTGTCATAGCTCTATATATATAATAATGTTTTCTTTATTAAACATCATAGACACACATATACAAACAACCGAATCAAGGTACATAAATGCAAAAAATACAATTACTTGTATGTAGTTAATAAAAAATAGCCACGTATGTTGGGAGAGAGGAAGCAAAACAGATAAAAAACCATCTTATATATCAAACTAAGAACAATATGTATGAGTGCATATGTGATTAGAGCACTTTTCTATTTATAATTAGTTTGCATTGAACATTTCTCCATCTATAAACAAATAAAAGTGTTCCAATTTTAATAAGAGAATTGTAAGAATTAGATAGATACTTGTACCTACACGTACAAATATTTATGTTATTCTCATAATTCTAAATTTAAAGTTGGTTTCATATTAAATGCATCTTGTATGGTCAAATCATAACTTAAAATAAATAGTAGTCAAAGAAGCTATTGTTAGATGACTACGAGACAATTATAGCTTTTCCACTTCATAATCACTATGATCAACACCAACAACGGCTTGATGTTTATAACTATTTTGTAGTTCTCATTTGAATGCTCGTGATATAAAAAAACTTAATTTTTTAGGCTGAGAAAGGCAAGAATAACGAGAGAACATACGTTGTATTTTTCACTTCTTCTCGTCCCATTCATGTTACGTCTCTACTATTCATAAATTTCACCACTATAATCCCACTAGTGTCGGTTTCTCATTGTATGTACACGTCTTAGCCTAAATACATTTTAGACTAATGACACACACACTCTCGCTCTCACTCTGAGTATTTATATGCTTGCGTGTGTGTTTTCTTGTTCATTTTATACATACAAAATTAAAGAAAGAGAGACACATGGAGGTTTCTTCCAAAGAAGAAAGTGCAATGGAAAAACAAAACTCACCAAGAATTCGAAAGGGTGGTTTAAGAACCCTCCCATTCATCTTAGGTATTCATGGATGGATCATTTATCTTTATTATTTTTAATTTTTTAAATTCTATACTTATAGATCAACATATGCATATATGAGAGATATATTATTGGCAACTTCAAGAGGTTTACCTATTGAACTCTACCAAAGGTCTCGTATTTGATTATTGGTTCTACTGTTTGTTGTTATAATCTCTTAAAGATCATCTATATATGTTGTATACGATTTATCTGATCTTGATGTTAGCAGAGGTGTTGGTGGTCCCGTTAGCTTATCGTTAAGGATCACATATGATATATCAATGACTTTAATTTGTAACTTATATTAGAATTTCAAACTTCTAAATGCATATTATACTTGTGAAACAGTTAATGAATCATTTGAAAAAGTGGCAAGCTATGGTCTCCTTCCAAACATGATTGTATACCTCATGTTTGATTACCATATGAGTCTTGTTAAGGGCACAAACATCATCTTACTTTGGTCGGCAGCCACCAATTTTCTACCGATTGTCGGAGCTTTTCTATCCGATTCGTTTCTCGGCCGGTTCCTCACCATCTTTCTTGGATCTATCTTTAGTTTCATGGTATGACCACCTATGTCTTCAATTCTCTTTATAGACCGATAATAATGTGTACTATTAATTTGGTATGACTTATCTTCATAATCAAAACTATTACTTATTGATCGATAATAATACGTGTTATTAATTTGGCCGGTAAAACTTACAACATTAACTTTTATTACCAACAATAGGCCCAGTAACATATTTTCAAATATTAAGGTTTGATTTGCACTAGATTTCATTCACAGTAATGATTATGATCAAGATGAATAAACATACAAGCTAAATCGAGTCTAAAATAAATAAGAATCGAGTGAGAATGTATGATGATTAAGCTAGTAAGATTGTCATTGGTAATAAAAATAAAAGTTAGAAGTGTCATAAGCCAAATCAATAGTATGAATTATATTTATCATCGAATAATAATTTTGATTATTAAAATTCTGTTTGACTTAAACTTTTAATATTTGTGTAATAAGTAAAATACAATTACATCCAATTTGAGTGATTTCCTGTGGGAGTTCTTGGTCCCGGGTCATCTGTTGGTTGCGGCATTTAATCTATTTATTTTTATATATGTATTTTAAAAATATTTTATATCAAGACTTAAACTTGTTAAGTATTTAATGCAGAATTTAAATCATAAAAGAGAAATGAGCAACGACTCTTCCTAATTTGACGTAATTATTTTGTTGAAATTCTTAAATTTAGAGTATTAATACACAGTAATGATATTAAACAAAATATTGAGTTAAACAGGCAGTGTTTGTGTCTAACTTGAAAAAAGTCACGTCTTATTCATGTTCATGTTTATGACATGATTTACATGTTCATTACGTGTTTGAGTTTGGTCTTCGAACCCGCAAACGTGGACGATTCAACGCATTTGCTCATTTCTGGGCCTCAACTAAACGTTTATTTCACAAAAAGTTAGCATTAAAACCTTGATTTTTCTAATTATCATAAATTGTCATCCCATTTTAGTAAATTAAAAAAGAAATTTTAGATTTTAATAATCTACAGTTTTACCTATTGCTTCAAATTTTTATTGTTGTTACAAATGACAATACAAGTAACACAATTATTATATACTTACATTCCATTTGTATTTGTTATTCCTTGAGTCGCTTGTGTGTTTTTTCATTTTGTCTATATTTATTATTTTGAGTGAAGTCAAGTGTAAATATTTGATGATCATTATGTTATGAAGATTGTTATTGGTCACAAAAATAAAAGCTGAGATTGTCACTAGTATAATTGTAATTATGAATTATTATTGGCCAATATAAAATCGTTTAGATTACTAAAACTCCAATTAAAATATATAATATTGTTCCCTTAACTTTAATCACTTTTTATGATGTTTTTGTAGGGCATGATCCTTTTATGGTTAACAACGTTGATCCGAGATGCCAAACCGCCCCATTGTAATCTTCGGGTCCCTAATTCGTGTAAATCACCAACACCCATTCAATACACTCTCCTTTTTTCTTCTTTCGCTCTTATGTCCATTGGAGCAGGTGGGGTCCGCCCATGTTCGATAGCATTTGGGGCTGACCAAATCGACTCCAAGGACAATCCAAAGCGAGAGAGGGTGTTGGAGAGCTTTTTTGGGTGGTATTATTCCTCGGCTATCATGGCGGTCATGATTGGTATCAATAGTATTGTTTATATTCAAGATCATCATGGATGGAGGACCGGGTTTGCAATCCCGGCTATCATCATGTTTCTCGCTACTATCTTTTTTGTTGTCGCTTATCCTCTTTATTATAAGATGAAGGTCGAAAAAAGCTTGTTTACTAGCTTTTGTCAAGTGATATCGGTCGCTTGGAAAAACAGAAAGCTCAAGTTACCCGACACTATTGATGGTTCATGGTATAATGAAAATGGTGCAAATGTTACTAAGCCCACAGAGAAATTAAGGTGTGTGAAAGACTTTTTTCCCTCTATACATGTAGTGGCTTTCTAGTAGAAGTGACCAACTTGGGTGGGGGTCTAAGAGGTTGGGTAATGAGTAAAGTTTCTATAAATGCGCGGGTTAAAATAAGCGTGATCGACCAAGATAATTATATTCTTTGTTTTGCGCGTTTTTGTTTTCCGTTTAGGTGCTTGAATAAAGCTTGCATTCTTAGCAAACCCAAAGACACGAAAAAAGAAATCTTGAACGATCCATGGACCATGTGCACGGTAGAACAAGTCGAAGAGCTAAAGGCACTCATCAAAGTGATCCCAATATGGTCTTCTTGTATAATGTTATCTATCACCATGAACCAATCCACATTTCCAGTCCTCCAAGCTAAAAGCATGGATCGACACCTCACTTCGAAATTTGAAATCCCTGCAGCCTCATTCAGCTTTTTCACAATCGTAACGATTATGATTTGGGTTATACTATATGACCGTGTTATCCTCCCTTTATTAACCAAAATTAAAGGGAAGCCTGTTTATATAAGTGTAAAGTTAAGAATGGGGGTGGGTCTTGCTTTATCCATAATCGCGATGGTCGTCGCAGGGATTGTAGAACACATAAGGAAGAATAAAGCGGTTGAAGAGGGGTTTTTGAATAACCCTCAAGCGGTTATAAAAATGTCAGCAATGTGGCTTATTCCCCAACACATCATAAACGGGCTAGCGGAGGCCTTGAACATAATTGGGCAAAACGAGTTCTATTATTCTGAATTCCCGAAGAGTATGTCAAGTATCGCCTCGGCCCTTTATTTGCTTGGGGCGGCCTTTGCAAACTTGTTGGCAAGTCTTTTACTAACCATTGTGGATGGTCTAACCAAAAGGGACGGTAAAGAAAGTTGGGTTTCTACTAATATTAACAAGGGTCACTATGATAAGTTTTATTGGCTCCTTGGTATTGTGAGTCTTGTGAACTTTTTGTACTTTGTCATATGTAGTCGTGGTTACGGCCCGTGTGTAGATAAAGCGGTACTCGAGGGCGAGAAAACTAGTGATCCAGATTATGAACAAGGATCGAGAAGCTAGGATCATATCTTTGGACGAGTTATCAGTTTCAAGATCAGCATCTACAGATGCATTTTTTGTTTATATTACATGTTCATATATGTTTTTATTTTGTATGTTAACCTATACATCTGTAGTTAAAACAACATACAATCATATTAATTTGTTAGTGTTTTCTTAACTTTTAAGATAGACGAGTACGAAAATATAGGCATAACATTCATACTCTCTTGTATATTTTCTTAAAATTAATAAAAAAATGATTGGTTTATTTTTGTTTTACAATTCTCGTAATACCTTACGTTCAACACATTCTCTTCTTACTCTCCCTCTATATATAAAAACAAAATATGATTATTTCTTATACATTATAAAACCGTTAAAACCAGCAAACAAACTGAAACTTGACACACGGGCTAGGTGCATAACATGAGAAAGATTGTACGGTCCAATACCATATATGTTTTCTTTTAATTGTACCTAACCACTTTATTTATTAGCCTTTTCTCTTTTCGATCTATGATTGCCACTGGTTGCTCCACGTAATTGAGCCATTCATCTACTTCGATATTGAATCACTTGAGAAAAAGTTCAAAATGACATTGAATCACTTGAGAAAAAGTTCAAAATGACATTGAATCACTTGAGAAAAAGTTCAAAATGACATTGAATCACTTGAGAAAAAGTTTTGAGTCTTGTTCAGGGTCCAGTGTGGGGCCAGATCGCTAGTTCTGAACCACTGCACCGACATCAAACTACGCTATATGGACATATGGTCCTGTTTATTTTACCACACAGTCGGTCTGTTCGAGTTGTCCAGTTTTGGACAAATACTGCTGCACACTCCTAGATGGATTGTTCAAAATGTCTGTACATTTGATAAGGTGTTATACATCAAAATAAATTTACAAATAACAAATAATTCGGCTATGGCATCAAACTTGATAAATGAAATGTAGCTCAAACTCGCGTCAAAAGACAACAAAAAACATCACTATGCAATGGAAAGATGGAAACAAAATTATTCAAGAAAAGTGATGAAATAATGGAAATGAAAACGAAAAAACAATAAATAAGAAATTTGATGTTATAATGTATCACTGTATATATTACAACATGTACCGTCATCATGAAATTTAGCTGGAGCCTAGGCAGCAGTAACAGATGAACTTAACACCTGAATCTGTAGATACAAACATTTAGGAACATATATAAGTAATAACATATGAAAATGTTACTTCAATGGCTTTTTTTTGTATATAGAAATACATAGCTATATATAAAAAGTATAAAATTTAAAAACATATTCATTTACTAAATTTTGAGATTGGTAATCCTACATATATTATACTCAAATTTCATTTACTAACCCTACATATATTATACTCAAATTTCATTTACTAAATTTTGAGATTGGTAATCATTAGACTATATATTTAGAATATGATTACCTTATTTACAAGCATGTTCACTTGTTCTCGGTACATCTCCTTCAAGTCGACGATATCAGCACGAAGCTCTTCAAGCTACAAGTAAGCAGAATTACATGGTGTGCATAAGGATTGTTACTAGAACATTTCTTCTTATTTTACAAGTGACAAAGACTGGTATAGGAGGAAAAACATATTCGTGTTGAAATGGGTTTTATGGTATGGTTCAAATGCGCCGGGACTGGCAGACTCCCAAACACTTTTTGTCATATTTTACCATTTGCAAATGGTAGTTGCAAATGGGTGAGTCTGTATCGAGTTACAGTGAGTTCAGATTGAAATGGTCATTACTGGCCGAAACAGATTGTGTTGACCCAGAAAAACTTTTTGTCAGCTTTTATTCGCATTAATAAATATTATGAAAATAATTATCTAAATCCTTGTTAAAAACAAATTAGGACAGCGTGTGCATTGAGAACAAACTTTGTACACTTTCAAATCGTTTGATCTAAACCACAACCCAAATGAGCCGAAACAGCCACCTAGGTTATGACTTATGAAAAGGGAATACAGTATAATTTTCATTCTAGAATTTGCATTTCAAGGAGAGTTATTAAAGTGGATAAGTAATTATAATAATTAATTTTGTTCTGATTTTTTTAATCTCACATAATGCCACAAATAATGGTATAGCAGCTGCACCGAGTTTTCTACATTTCAAAAGTGTTGATTGATCAACCCAACCCAGTTCAACCTGCTAAGGCATTAACAGATCCACTATATTAAATTTAGTGTTTCTACCAGAGGTGGAAAAACGGCGGACTGGGTGATGGGTTCGGGTTGAAACTGGTTAAATTTCAACACCGATCAGGCCAGGTTGGGTTCGCCCACAAACATTTTTTTTCCATTCTTTCAATCATTAATGTGTTGCTTATGCTTAGGAAAATAATATCACAGCAATAATCTTCTAAATCTATGAATAAAATTGATTTAGGAGGTTATATGATCTAAAAAAAGGCTTTGGGTGACTTTCAACCGAACTGTTCCCCTTAAGGTAGTTCTTTTATATGACTGCTTTAAGATAAAACACAACCTAAAGACCATGTGTACCTCTTCATCGCGTTCACCCATCAACTCAAGTGCAGCAGAGTGCCTTCGTCTTAGTGCTTCTATGTCTGCTTTTAAGCCAGGCAGTTGAGACACTTCTGTCCGCAATTTTTCACACTACACCAAAAGTGCAAATCAAGGGTTAGTTAAACAAATATTGGTACTACTTCCTATTTATTTGATGTTTAATCTGTAGGATTGATTATAGTAACTTACTTAAAATATCATCCTACGTAGCAACATACTTTAATTTTACACCAATTATAGCAAAACAAAACAACCAATGGTAAATTATATTGCTATTACCAGGAAAAACACATGCATATATAAGTATGTTACATTCGAAAAATGCAAATACACTACTACGATTTGTAGAAAAACAAAAGTAGGTTGCTGTGATTGGTCATGAAAAGCATATACATTACTCTGTTGGAAGATAATTGTCGAAATTTATATGTTGATTCGTCCCAAAATAAATGTTCACTTTTATAACCAGATAGTTACAATTAAACCTTTGTAATTGTAATTGTGTGTTTAGGGTTACAATAGAGGGTCCTTTATATAGATAACAATATACATAATTAACCCTAAACTATTCACTAATAATAACCTAGTCTAATATTCCCCCCAAGCTAAGCTCGAGAGAGATTTAGCTTAAAATCTAAAACCATTAAAAAAAGGGAAACAAGTAAAGTAAATTATTGGTCTTTTTTAGTATTTGATCCAGGAAACTTGATCACATCATCACTTCTCATCCAACCCCAAATCATGTCCATTAAAAATATAAGGGTTTTTGTCTCCCCTGTTTAATCCGACAACCATGTTTGCCAGTCGCAGTTGCTGAATGTGGTGTGAGACACCGGTTGTTTTTCTCATGTTATCGCGTTGTATGCAATGTGAAACTGAAACTCCAGTTGTTCTCCTGTATCTCCTCAATAACACCACCTTAAGCTTTTGAACGAAGGTGTGCCACCGTTGTATGGCCGAGCCGTTGTATAGTAGCGACAATGAAGGTGAAGCATCACGTTGTATGCAATGACGGGTTAAGATGGAAGAGAAGGAGCAACGGCGATTGTATGTGGTGTGCGGCGGCTAGGATTAGGCTTTAACGGCGACTAGGGTTAGGGTTTAGTGATGGCTAGGGTTAGGGCTTAAGGACAACTAGGGTTAGGGCTTAAGGACAACTAGGGTTAGAGTTTAGCAGCGGTTGTGGTTGTGTGAAAGGACAGAGACGACAACAATTTGTATTCGCTTGCTAAAGATGAAGATGGTAGTGGTGGTTATTGTAACAAAAGCAACGGTGGTGTTGTTATGGAGATGTGAGAGGGTTATTGTGATGTTGTGAAAATGAGGGGTTGGAGGCTGGATCTGAATCTTGTTGGTTAACAGAAAGAAAAAAGAAAAGAGAAGCGGTGATGGATGGTTGGACATGGCGGCGGCGGGGGCCGCCTGACTGCCCCGATTAGGGTTCCGACAATAATTGAGCCCTCCTAGCTCTGATACCAAATTAAACCTTTGTAATTGTAATTGTATTAAGTAATTGTGTGTTTAGGGTTACAAAAGATGGTCCTCTATATAGAGGACAATACTACATAATTAACCCTAAGCTATTCACTAATAATAACCTAGTCTAATAGTTACAATTTACTAGTTTTATAACCTTATTTTTTTCCTAAATTTCAAGGATATGGTGTAGTACGTCGAATGGGATGTGAGTGCTCTAATGACCCATATATGTGGAGGAGTTACTACTTATGTTCTATTAAAAAGAACAATTTTATATTTGTAAACATAGAAATCATTTAATATACATAACTTCTTCAAATTCAACAAAAATATCATCAAAGAGTGATCAAATGATAAAACTAGGGAAAAAGAAAATAAGTTTTACCTCCTCGGTCATCTTAACCAACTCCTCAGCTAGAGAGTCACGAATGGATTCCATGGATGCCTAAAGTTGACATTGAATCGTAAATCACAATATGAAATTAGACAACTTGACAAAGGTGAATGAAACGTTTATTTTTATCGTTTTTGTAATTGCAAAGTTTCTTAAAGATTTAAATTGGAATATAGCTTGTATCAAACAGGCCAATGTATAAAACTAAGTTAAAAGGGGAACATGCCGAATTGGTTGGGTCGCTGAAATTCGATTTTAAATGCATACAATTTCTAAATTGTTTCAAAGGAATTTGACTCTTATGGCATATTATTGCTTTTGTAATCATAATTAACAGAATAATTGTATAAATAATTCAAAAACAAACAAAAGTGTTAATTAACCCAACTCCGATCCAACTCCCTTACCAAACCCACCCTTCCTACTAACTTTAACGGAAACCACATCCAAGAATTTAGTTGCAGAAAAAAAGTAGTTTACGGAAGGGGACGGGTTCGTAAACCCAAATAACACTTGAACTAAATAAGTTAATCATGTCAAAATTTTGAACCTTACCTAGACACGTTTAATTTATGACCCGTTTGTATGACTAGTGTCATTGATATCCATAACTCAACCACAAAAGATAAAGAAAACAAATATAAGATGATAATTAACTCTATAAGGACACAAGAAACTAGAAAAAGATCAAGAAAAACAAAGCTAATACAATATAAAAAGTAAAAGAGAGCTAATATAATATAAGAAGACAAATGAAACTCATAGAAACACAGGAAACTAGTGCGAGTGGTGATGACACATATATTATCGACTTTATCAATAATTTAGAATATAACAATGCGTTCATACCAATCTAGACATATAAGATGCAAGTTCACCCTCCTTTTGTCGCAAGGCAGCTTCAAAAGCATTTGGAGTCATACTTTTTAAATGATATGAGCTCATGATAGGCTCTCCATGATTTCTCCTCTCCGATAAAGTATCAGATGAGTCCAAAGATGCCTGCAGATAAAAACTTTCCTCCATGCTACCTAAACTGCTAGCATTTGAAAGTCTACGACTCAAGCCTGCACAATTGAGGTTCATATATTCAAGAAACAAAAATAATAGTAAAACAGATCACAAGTAGAAAACAATGAACAGATCCTCTTTACTGGATGTGGCAAAACGAGTGGGTTGAACATCAGGTCAAAACATGAGAATTTGGTATAGACCTGGCCGGATTGACCAAAACGCACTTGGTTATAAAAATCATATTCTTACACCAATAATCTAATTTCATGAATAAAAATGATATAGAAGGTTTTAGGTTTTTTTTGCACATAATAACCAACATACTTTCACTTTTGTCGCATTTGTCATTGTACTATTTAGTAAAATAGTATTTACCATTTTCATAGGCAGACTTGGCTCTTGCTAGCGGACTTTGTTCAGATACAATAGAAGTCTGAAGGCGAGCTGTTGTTTCTAGTTCCAAACGGGCGGCTTTTTCACGTTCTATATCCTGTAATCATCATAACCACACTTTATATAGATTGAAGTAATTTCATAAAGAATGAAAAGTAATATTTAATATAAGCTAAAGTGTTCGAACAAATCTTTTCACAAATATTCGTTTCAACATAAATAACAAATGCAAAGTGTTAGAAACGATAAGGACAAGTTTAAATACTTTGGAAATTGAACACCAAGAAAAGTAAAGCCACAGTAGAAACATTAAATAATAAAATGTATCATAACAATGGTGGTAGCAATTTCGACCCGTTTGCTTATGACTGAATCACTTTGAATCATGCCTTATCTCTATCAGGTATATTATAAAAGGAAAAAAACTAGTAGAATGACTTACAAAGTTTATCTTAGCTTGATTAACTTCAAATAAAAAGTACAGATAGAGCCATGTTCATGAATGGTGATCTTCAATTACAAGGATTAGAAACCCTACTTTTGATAGACTAAACAAAAGACTCCACACACATCCTAAGAAGTAAACATAAATAGGAAGAATAGGAGCAATTAGGCTGCAGTTACTCCCTAAACATTATGCTGCAGTTACTCCCTAAACAATAGCAAACCATTCATCCACTAACCCCACTAGGCTGCTGCCCTTTGACCCGGTACTAAGGCCCACCAACCCACCCAATAAGGATTTGGGATTGTATCATATACTTTTGACGGTGGTCTAGTTTGGTAACTACATCTTTTTTTTTAAATCTAATTAATCTAATTACAATTTCTGAACAACCTAGACAAAAAGAAAATCACCTAAAGATAATAACCATCTTACCTTGGAATATTTGAGAACATTTGTAAATCCAAAAGTGGGTAAATGAAGTTTAATTGTCCCTATCTGCTAATTAAATATATTTTTACCCCTATCTAATTACTTATTTTACTTCTTCATTTATAATAACCAACTTGGGCCTTTAAAGAAAACTTGTAATTACCAAAATGGATTGAAAAAAGTTATAGTTACCAAAATATGATCATAGCTAAAAGTATATTGTTGTGTTGTGACATTTACACTATGAACAATTACTTTTGCATAATTTTACTAAAATAACTAGACTTATATTGAAATTATGATTGTGTAATCGTATATCACACGCTAATTATTTATAATAAAATAATAAAATGTTAGATTTTGGATCAGGTCAACCCAATACAACCAATTTTAACACATTACTCAACCATCCATTTTTCCACCTCTATCTATTTACAACATATGATATGAAGTCTAAGAATCTTGCAAGGCCATAATAAGCCACACTGCATCATCCTCAATAATTTAGACTAAAATTAGGTAGCGTATTCATACTAAAGTAAACGTACTATGGAGCAAGTTCATTTGAGACCACAAAATCTTGAGGGCAAAAGATCACTTTTACACCTTAAATAAAAAATGAGCATCGAGATTAATCTATTTATATGTAATTTCTTCACATATGTTGCATGGATTTTTTATTTCCTTCTCTTGTGAAGAAGAATTGTCCTTTTTTTCTCCAAAGGCAAAATTGGTTCTTTTGTTCTCAACTTATTTTGTGGTTCTCAATGAACCATCTACATGCTAAAGTAAAAAAAAAAATTAAATTTATAACTATAGATGCTACCTGCTGGAGGAGTTCTCGTTGAGCTAATGCTTCTTGCAAATCTTGCTTATGCTTTCTCTTAAGTTCCCTTATTTCTTCTTCAAGTTGTATCACACGATCTTTATGAGTATCTGATTCTTCTTTTAGGGCTAAATATTCTTGTCGATTTTCTGCTGCCTTTTGTCTTTCTTTCTCAAGGGACTTAGTAAGTTGTGTTTGCTCGGCTCTTAAAATTGATATCTGTAATAGATTTAAATGCATAACAATTTTACCACCTCCACAAAAAGCCATCTGTTTTGACTGGTTACCTGACCCGACCAATTTTACCACCTCTGATTGAAATGCAGTTACTTAAATAAAGCAGCCAATTAATGAGTAGGCGCACCTGAGCTTCAAGAACATTTATACGAGACAATGTTTGCGATAGACGTTCATTTACAGATCGCTCTCTTTCCTCTGCAGCTGCAGCTTTGGCCTCCGCTTCCTTCAAAAATAAATATTAAGAAGCTGATAAAATAAATAAGGGCAATTGTCAAAGAAAAACCCTATAATCTTTCTTTGAATTCGCAAATAAAGTCTCTGGACTTTATCTCTACTAAGCTAAATCTCTAGAATGTTGAACTTAATGAAAAGGTCCTTTTAACATAGTTTTGGACCTCATAATACAAAAAAGAACTTAATGAAAAGGTATTTTACACCAAATAAAAGAACCAAGAACTTAACATGCAAAAAACAACTTTTTTATTAATCATGCAAAAAAATAGTCCAGGGATGAATATGAAAACTCATCGAATACCTATAGGGTCTTTTTGACAATCCCCAAAATAATGTATGTTACTCAATCAATTATGTGAACATGTTTCTCTAAAATACCTGAAGCCGTAAGTTTAGTGATCTCTCAACAGCAGTCCAAGCTTCTGCTCTTCTAGCATTTGTTTCCTATCACAAAAAAGGGTTTAGAAAAAAAAAGAACAGTGGAAACCAGAAACAAAGTATAAAAGGAAACCAGACCTGCATAGCTTCAATCTGTCTCAAAAGTGGTCTAGTAGAATCAGGAACTTGCATGACCAACTCTTCACATCTACGCTCACTTTCCTGGAGACATTGATACGTAATTTTATATAAAAAACAAAACCTAGATGTCATTGCTACCATCCAAATTTTATATGAAAAGAGTTATGTAACCATCGCAAACGCATGCGTTGAAGCGAGGCCGTTGATAATATTCAGAGCCTTATGAAAGAAAACGAAATCATTAAAAAATTAAAGTCGGAACGTTAATAGAAATAAGCACGTGACAACGTAAAAAAACATTGATAAAAATAAGCACGCACAAATTTGAATTTTGTAACATCTTATTTTAAATGTAGTAAAAAAAGAAAAAGTTTAAAAAAATCAAAATGTTCAATCAACTACGTTTGTGCTTTGATGACTTGTACATTATGACGCACAACTACTATTTGGATCAAATTTATACCGAAATGTGGATAAAAATAAGCACATCGTAATGATATGTTGTACAATTTTATAAAACATTATTTTTCAAGTATTAAGAGAGAAACAAAAAAGAAATGTTGAATAGACCAAAAAACCAAATAGATAAGTAGAGTGCATAAAATGTACCTATAACTAAATTTGAGGGGGGCAAAAAGTAAGTTTTCATAATTTAAAACAAAATTTAGTTTAATAAAAGATTTTAAGATTTCAAAAGCAATAGGTGTTTGTACCTTATGCATATTGCTTAGCAATATGGTAATTGTATGTTATTTAATATCTAAAGGATTAAGTTAAGGAAGTGGACTAATAATTTAACTTGAACATAGATGGTCTTTAATTGCAGCCAAACGTTGAATAACCACAGAACTGTAAGCAAAACTTGTTTCTCCAAAAATTAAGAAAGGTATATTGCAACTTCAAGTTAGAATAATCAGATAATTGGTTATAAGACGCCAGTCCAAACACCTCATAAGCCAAGAGTTAATGAATCATGGATGACTAGTGGTGATCCGATATAGAAAAACATAAGATCCATATGATAAATATAATAGTTAAGGAAGCTGACAGTACTTGGTATCGTTTTTGAAGGTCCTCAATGTCTCTCCTAAGCATATCCTCTCTAAAAACTGCCTGCAGAAATGAAACATAACTTTTACGAAATTACAAGAGGTGCTCATTTACTTACTGGTTGATTCAGGCTAATGTTTTGCCTCATCATGTCAAATGAACTGATCAAAAAAAATATAAGCTTAAAAGAAAAGGGGCTGAAAGTCAACTAAAGTGTTTTTAATTGCATAAATGATAAAACAGCCTAAATCATTTTATTTATTAAAATTAGATTATTAATCAAACAAGATAGTTTTTGTAACCCTTCAACATGCTAAACATCTATAAAAACTTTATAAACTGTAAAATGAAGTGTTGGGGTCAACCTAATCTGTGGCAAAAAGTACCTGATTTTTACGCTGTAAATAATTTAATGAAAATTTGATTACTACTGGAATGATACAGTTGTTGGAGTCAGATTTGGCTGCTAAATTTTTCATAAATTTGGACAAGAAATGCTTCGGGTCAATGCACCCAATTTCAACCCGTACAAAAAAACCCATTTTAACTGGAACCCTTTTGACCACCTCTAATTATCTACCAAGCAATGCACGTAATTAATTTGTTTCAAACTGAAACCTGCTGCTCAGTTCTGCTTAGGGTTTGTCTCAACTCTTCTAGGGTTTGAACTAGCGTAACTTCACGTTCCTCAGCCTCTTTTAGGCGGCTTTCAACTTCAGTTTTGGCTTCACTGTTTGCTCGGGCCTCAGCTAACGCTTCAGCTTCTTTAGCAGCATTCAATGCGTTTGTATAATATTCTTTTTGTGTTGCAAGTTCAGCCTGATTTTTCTCTATTGTTAATTGCAACAGTTTCTCCGTAGCTGCTTTATCCCTCCTTATACTCTCTACTTTACTCTCTTCAACCTAGAAAGTAGCTAGAAAGGTTAACTACATTAACAACAGTATGAGATAAAAGAATAATGTACAAGAAACATGGAAATGTTTAAAAAAAGTAGATGTAGCTGAAAAGTGTTATGTGACATAAAAGGACACATAAATGTTTATTAGGTATGGATTATTGTAAAAAGGAGTTATGGCATTTTTTAAAATATAAAAGCTTGAGCATAACCATGATTTTACTATATTCACCTCAGCTTTTTTAATAATAGAAGGTTAAGCTATTTAAAGCCCCTAAAAGTTTTGCACCAAACATCACTATTAATTTATTATATTCACCTTAGTTATATCCTTTGTTCTTTGCTGTGCTGGTTGAGAGCACTAAAGATTAGGATGGATATTTCAAGCCCATGTATGGAAACGAGTCAACTTGGATATTTTCTTATTAACAGGTCACATGTAGAAAGCTAGCTAAAAGTAAAAATGGGTTAGATGGATGCCACCTAAAGTGTACTCAAATGCTTACAATGTCCCAGATCATTTATTTACAAGAAGCTATCTTCTTGTTTTGAAAATATAGATCGTGTAATCATATATGTTTATTATATTAATTACTTACATAAAACAAACTTAAACAAGAAAGAGTGCAGGCGTTGCCCTAACCCGTTTTGACCCGCACATTAAAGCTGCCTGTTTGACCCGAAACCATGTTTGCCTGTTACCCAATCAGTCCACTTAGCTACCTCTACTAAAAGAGGACCATTCATAATCAAACAGTTCAATTGTCATATGTTTTTGCATAGATATAAGCTAGTATGTACTAAAGTAGTGAAATATTTTCGAAATTGGAAGATTTTTGTAGACATTTTAATCATAAAACCTTCAAAAGCATTAATTAAAAAACTAGATTACTATTGAATAGGTATAGTTTTATGTATTACATTTGGCACACTAAATGTTCAAAGAGTTCTTCTGGCCAAAAAGCATTGTTGGAGTTAACCTGTTTCAAACTATACCAAAAATTACACGTCCCGTCCATTTTGCCACCTCTAACTATAAATTAACCATTAAGCAGTGGAAATTACCTGTAGTTTGGCCATCAACCCTTTCTTCTCTTCTTCAAGCTCCCTGATCTAGCTTTCACACAGATAAATTCTTTATGATAATACAGGAACAATTTCAGCTATTAAACATAAAAGACAATACTATCTATATTTTAATATTTTAATTCTTAGAACGACATAATAGCATGTGTATTGCATACCTGTGCCCGCAATTTCCTAATCTGAGATTCTTGAGCAGCTTGTTTCTTTGAAAGCACCTCGCCTAAATTTGAATAAAGGGATTATCACCATCAATTATATCATAGAATCATGGGAAGTTATTACCTTTATAATTTAAAATAATTTATTACCTTCTGCCATAATTTGAGTGATTATTTCATCTTTTTCTTTCAGAAGAGCAGCAGCATCACTTTTTTTATTTTGCTCTCTACGTAATGTATCCCTTTCCTTCGTTAGAGCATAAACCTGTAGAAAAATTTAGAGTTGTAATACATCAAATAGAATAAGTACATTAGCAGCACTAATTTTATGCTTCCAAAAACTGATGTTACATGTACCCTGTGATTTGCATAAAACCTCCTGCAGGGGTGTCTGAATCTGCTTATTTTAGAATGAAACAAGTTGTTGCAACAAGCAGTTTAAGATTGCTTATGTCAAAGTGATTATTCTTGGTGGATTCAAAATCACAAGTTTATGAAATAACAGATTGACTTAATTATGTGATCATATTTGAGACGCTGCTTATTTAATTGACATTTTTTTTGACAAAAGTGTTACGCGCCAAAAAGTTACCCATGTAACCTGCCCATTTTGCCACCTCTAAGAAACCCTTAGCTCAACAAAATTCAATGAATAAGAACTCTGGGAAGATGCAAACAGATTTTTTTGACATGCTTTGAAGATCTCTCTTACTATGATACTAATACGAAAATCCATGATATTAAACATAACTTTTTAAATATTAAAACTGAATACATTTCTTTCAAGAGTTGAGACCCTTTGATGATACTCTTCTCGTAGAGACTCAATATCTGCTTCAGTTGATTTTCTCTGTTTAGTCATATGAAGCAAAAAAAGAGATCAGAAAGAGGATAAGAAAGGTAGGTTTAAAAGCCATCAATTGAGTAACAAAAATGCATAAAAACCTCCTAAATTTTTATTTCACCAATTAGATTAGCATTATAAAAATAAAGAATCATAATCATACTTAACACAATAACTATTTATATAACTCAAGAAAGATAAGAAAAAAAGTATCTTGCTCGCCTGACCTGGCCCATTTTGACCCATACCAAAATCTACCTATTTTGACCCTCACATACCAAAAGGTAGATGCCAATTCATCTCTTTTGACCCACTGATTGTTAAAGCACGTACCTGGAAACCTTATTTCTGGCAGTACGTCCTCTCTAGATGTATGTGTTATTAACTTAATTTATGAAATAGAAAGAATTTTATAACAGACATGAAGAAACAGTCTGAAAAGAAAATTTGATTTTTTTTAAAAATATTAACGTTTAAACTCTGTTAGTGTTGAAAAGTAACGGGTAACAACTCACATGCACAGCTATATGCGAGTATGTGGGCTTAAATAAGGTATTCATAATTCATATACTTTTGGCAATAAATGACTAACTGAACCTACCCTCAGATCCTCAACTATAGACTTCAGCTGCTCATTCTCATGCATCAGCTTTGCAATTTCATCAGCTTTTGCCTGTTAACATATTATAATGATAATGATAATATTGATATTAATAATAGATGAAAAACAAATGTTGTAAAGAAAATTTATTCTCCAAGATACAGAAGCAAATATTAACATTTTAACCAATAAAAGAAACGAATTAGAAAACTAAAAGCTGTTTTCAACAAATGATACAATAAAAAAAACATCACGATGATGACAAAAAGATTGACTTCACAGTGTTGCATTCATTTATAATTAAAATAACTTATTAAAATCCATACTAGCTCAAGGATGAAGCTAATTTAACCCAGCCTATAATATAAAAATGCGCTTACTGCCCAATGGTACATGCTAAAATTCCCATAGACATGGTTTATTTATAATAAATATAACTAATAAATATGGACTTTGGACAAACAAAGATGATCTCCCTATAATATATTATAACATTTGACCAGACACATAACAATCACAATGTCAATTGCATCTAAAAGAATTGAGTTAGTCTTGTTTTAGGCAAGAACTTAAACCAGGGCTTCTAAGGAGATTCTTAAATGATAACGGTTTAACGCTCACAAGAAATAATAAATAGCACATACTTTTCATTTAATGAAACATCATATAATATAAGAAGATGCCAGTACTAAATTTTCCTTGAATTATCATATCATTGAATCTAAGTAATTTCCCATGCTCTTCTTCTATTATACAGACTCTATACAAACAAATTATACTATGGAATTCTAGTCCAATTTTCATATCAAGTAACCAATACTTTTACCCCAGAAAAGGCCATCAAAGAGTTTCAAAATCAATTATGTAAGCTATTACCTAAGCTAACCAGTCTCCAGGTATCACTTTGAAAAGAGTCAAAATGATCACAGTAACACATCAGCTGCCACATCATGTGAGCGAGGTAACCATGTCAGATTACCTAAGTCAGAATTTTTAAAAGTGGGTTACCTTAATTCAAAATTTTTAAAATTTCGATAGTTTATACAAGCCTAAGTTATAATCAAACTTTTACCAAAGTTCATTCCCTTTTATGTGCTTAGCCCTATATAGACATACCAACTTTTCAAGTCTTGAGATAACTTTATATCTAGGTTTTTCAATGTTCTTTTTTCAGGGCTGACCTAGTAAAAGAGCGAATCCAGAATACCAATTTTCATAAGCTAAAAGTACAAAATATAATACCTGAGCTTGTCGTGCTGCCCCTAAAAGTGCAGTCTCCATCATTTTCATCTCCCGGGTCACCTTCTCCAGTTCAGCCATAGAATTTGAATCGTCCTTCTTTGATGCTAGTTCAGAGACATCATCTGACTTTTGTAACAAATGCAGTTGGCGTTCTTCAGCAACTTTAATTTCCTCACGTGTGACAGATTGACCTTCCTCAAGCTCAGACAAACTTCCAGTTTGACCATCAGATGAGGGTTTCACTACTTCAACTGCAGAAATGGATTCTTCATGTGAAGCCTCCTCTGACTTCAAATCAGTAGCATGGTGCACTTCTTTTAGCTCAGAGGTACCCACAGTTTGGTCAACGTAATCGATTGACTCGTCTTGTATGGGTTCAGACTTTTTTAAAGAACCAACTTCTGAGTCATCCCTGCTTACAACACTGTCCACAAACTCTGAAATCTCAGCACGATCCTCACTTAATTCTGCTTGTGAATCGACTTCAGCAGCAGTGGTAGTTGGCTCATCAGGAATTGCAAATTTTGATTTTTCAGCAACTTTTTCTGCAGTATCAGAAGATGCAACATTTGTTTCTGGGGGTTTGTCAGCAACATCTGAATTCTCACTTTTAACAATATTCATTTCCAGAGGTTTTTGAGAAACATCTATTTCCAAAGGATGATTTTCATGCTCTTCATGCTCTAGAGTTTCTACATTTTCTTCTCTAACAAAATTGGGGAATTTATCAGCTTCGGGCTCTTCTTTTTCTTTAGAAGAAGATGAAGATTGAGGGCCTGAAGATTCAACTTTTTCCATGGATTCAGCAGTGCCATCCTCACCTTTTTGTCCCATTAAAGACATTATGCCACTGGGCCATGACCCTGAAGCTAATAGCAATCAATAAATACACTTAGTATCATATAAGTAAGGGGGAAACATTGGCATCACCCCTCTTAACATGATTGGTTTAACAACAGTTCAACATCACAGTCAATAAGATGTTCACATGAAAACAAATATTTAGCCATCGTTGTTTTTGGTATAATGTATGTGGAGGCCACCAAAGTATTCAACATTGTTTCCTTAAGGCCACCCACATATTGAAAGAGTTCAAAGGCCATCCCACAATGTATCTATTTTTATTTATACCAATTCTGGCAAATGTCTACCAATTCTAGAAAAATGTTCTGTATATATGTGGGAGGCAGGAGACATGTTTTGCCATTTGTGAGTCTATTTCTAGTAGAAATCAAGAATACAGACTTATTGCTGCACTTATTTCAAAAGATATCTCAAGGCTAGATTTTTCTTTACCCTTGAAAAAAGAGAGAATATTATGCAAAATAAATTTCGCATCAAAATAGACTTGTTTACTGTTTTCCTTGTCATTAAATGTTGGTATTCTACAACTATTATATGTTGCTTCTTATTTTGGTTTAAGATGTTAATCTTTTTGTACTCCCTCTGCCCCATGAACTTGTAGTTACTTCTTTCATGAGATTTCCCATTAATATTGTTGTTCCCTTGTTTGGAAACTTATAAAATTAAAAATAGACATTCGCCCAGAGTCACAATCTCAATTAGAAATAAGTAGTGATTAATTTGGTCCACAAACTCCACTTATGTTGTCATTAATGGAAGCTATTTACGAAATTCGACTAATCGAACAGCCTGCTTTTCAACATTGCGGTATCTGTAGGACAAGAGAATACTTGTTATAAATGCTTCCTAATTTGGCCTTACTTGCTGGTACTCTTTTGTGGACTTAGTGCCAGGAACTCTACATATTCAACGATAAACCATTCAGAGTTAACTTCCTGTGTCAGTTTTCAGTGCTCCAGATTTATTATGGTGATTTCATTGATGTTAACATACGCAAGCCAATCATTCAAAAAACTAGTCCGGAGTTAAATGGGACCATTCGTTACAATAAACACAAAATCAGATGAAATAACTAGGCATGCAGCAAAATTATCAACCCCAGAAACAAATGACTCCAATGATTATACTCCATTTGCTTACTGTACAACATTCTATCTTCTCAGTGCAGTATAAAACTGCAATGAGAATAAAAATCGATCCCATTGTAAGTTTATAGCGACAAGATATATCAAGCAAAGGTGAGTACCTTCAGTAGTTGAAGTAGCACTAGCACTAGCACTAGCACTAGCACTAGCCTTGTCTTCAAACCCAAGAGCACTGTCAAAATTCTTCTCGATGTTCTTCACGCTCTCACTGAACTTATTAACCGCTCCAGCCAAATCCGGAAAGTTCCCCAACGAAACCTTCCCACCAAACCACGCCATCTCCTAATCTACAACTCAAATCTCCCAAATCCCTCAGACTAACCGGATCAACTTCATAAGAAAACTCACACACTGAGATTCAAATTCAAAACCAAAATCAAATTAATCAACAATCAGCATCAACTTGCACAATGAAACTAAATCCTAGGCATTAGGATTGACGCCACAATAGATCTACAACTTCGCGGATTCAATTATTCGAATTGTGAACTATATAGATTCCAGATACATATCTTGTTTATTCTACTCAATGATTCCCTGCGGATTCGTGCGTTAACTGCTGTTGATCAGCCTTTTGTGAAGAGAATCTTGAACAATTCGACGAAAGTTAACCTGTAGAAGAATTATAAGTAATTCGAAACTCAAATTGATGTAAGAAAGAAGATTGAGCAGAAATCGAGTGCAAAAGTAGGGTGTTTCTAGTTCTACGGTGATGATGTGAAATTGAGGTAGCTTTTGGTAAAAGAATTAATATACCCCTCTAAAAAAAGTTAAAAAATCAAAAATTTTTATTTTTCTGAAGGGGTATTTTAGTATTTTTATCCCTTCAAAAGTCAAAAAATTACTTTTTTTAAATTTGACAAACATGACTTTGTTGCAGTAATAATGACGGGTGTGGGCCTGTAAACCCGAGTGACTAAATTGGACGGTCCGAACCGAAAAAAATGTTTAGTTGGGCTATTTTGTCCGGGCTCATGGATCATGATTCAATTCCATGACACGTCAAGATGAGTTCGAACCGAACCGAACCGAAGTGAGTGTTAAAACAAGTTTGGCAAGAACTTGTTAGGCTTGAATTAGTATCATTGGTTTGTGAACTATCATGCTTAAAACGGTTCAATCTGATTTGAATTATAAAGCTTTACAAAAACTTGTTAGGGTTGAACCCGTACCACTGGTTTGTAAGTTGTTTTGTTTGATCCGGTTTAACCCGAATCGAACCGAAGAAGACATTTTAATATGAAATCGAATTGGTCACTTATTGTTTTGAAAATCAGTTTCTAACCCAAATTGGTTCCATCGAGAATCAATTTTGACTTTCCTTGATCCAAATGGAATTTATTTGAACGCTGAGTCGAACCAAAAAAATAAACAATTTGTACACCTCTAGGGTGTGTAAATACTAAAAACCATCTAAATTCCTAATTAAATGAAAACGGGATTAAACCTAGATTGATTGTCGATGATTTGTGTCTCGGTCTATGCCAGGAAAAAATTCTACGGCGATGAGTGGGTTCTAATTGAAATTGTGTGGCTATAAGCATCCCGATATGTAGAGTCTTTATAAAGGATATGTAAATGTGTAACTATGCCTGGCAAAATGGGCGGGTTAGGTTGGGTAGGATAACCGGTCAAGATGGGTTTGAGTCGGGATGGGTTTGGGTCAAGACGGGTTGTTTCAAATAATGGGTCATATTGGTTCGGGTCATAATGGGTTTTAATCAAAATGAGCAAGGGTCAGAACGGGTCAATTCTAAAACATGTTAATACGATCAAAATAATGTATAAATTATACATTTTTTTCCTACACCTTTTGAATAGTTATTGATCGCTTATTATTATATAACACATTTTATTGTTTCATATATGGATTTTAAAATTTATAAAAGACCACATGTTAAAATAATGAGTTACGAGTAAACTTAAAATCAACAAGTAAGTAACACTATTAACATAATTTGAAAAATTAAATTCTTAGCTTAAATATAAAAAGAAAGTAAAGAAACAAATTTGATTTAAAATATTCTAATGACATTAATAAATCGATGAATTAAATCATGTGTTGATTTAATTATATTATTGTGTATTAAAAGATATATATATACTGTATGTATTGGATGTCACTTGACCCTCAATATTTTAGTTGGAAGATTGCAAATTAAATAAAAAAAGGATGAAATGGGCTTAAGGCCCATGAATGAAAGAAAAATACTTGGGTTTTGTTTGAAAGAGAAAAGAGAGACGACATAATTCAAGAAGAAAAGGAGGAAAACATTTTAGTTTTATTCAACTTAGAGCTTTAGAGCACGCTCGGAGAGCAATCGTTAAGCAAAGAGCAAAATCGGGGGATAAAGATTGAAGCATTCAAATATTAAAAATTATTCGGATTTGTCTCGCATTCAATTATTTTTCTTTGTTTCATTGATTCTCTCGTTTATGTTACTAAAGTTTGCAAATTTATTATCGTTTTTAATGTTTATAAACGTTATGAGTATCTAATTTTTTAATACTACCTAGGTTATGTTGAAAACTATTAATGTTTTGATTACATATTTGGTTTTGATATCGTATATTTGTTTATTAATCTTAAAACTTGATTTATTCTCTCGATTAAATATGGATATGTATATATATAGTTTTTGTAACGCCCAGAATAAAGTCTAAGCGAACCAATTAATAATAATAGGCTTATCGGGGATTATTTAAAGAAAATAAGCGGGTAATGGAGTATGCACGGAGTTAACTTTTCGGGTTATGTGTTTAGCGAGTTAAAGGTCCCGAGAATGCCAAGTATATATAAACAGATCAGCTTGAGCAACTCTCATTTGCAACTCAACACCCTAATTTCTAGAGAGAGAGAAAGTGGAGAGAATTGAAAATTTAAGGCTCGGTTGATCACGAGATTGAAGATCAGTGTCTATGGGGATCCAAACAACAAGAAAACACCAAGAATCCAGGTAAGAAACACCATTTAATCTTTCATTTGGATGTAAACCCGAATTTTAGGGCTTGGGTTTTTGAAAGTGGCAAAAATTCGCCCAAAACTCACGTTTTTGTGTAAGAAAACATGTAAGAAGCTTAGATATAGCTTATTAGGTGATAAACCAAGCTTTTGGGTGTAAAAGATTGAAGTTTTGGGTCAAAAATAGGTTGGTTCGTAATTTTCAACCCGTTCAGCGAAATTACAGGTTCATCCAGTGAAATTGCATAGTCTTCCAGCGAAACTATGAAAGCTTCCTGCGAAACTATAGTTTCGCAGATAGTTTCGCAAACATCGTTATCCAACGAAATTTGGGCGAAACTGGCAGCGAACATGCCAGCGAAACTGCCAATGAAGATGCTAGCGAAACTAGCAGTGAAACTGCTGGTGAAACTAGCATCGAAACTGCTGGTCTTGTAGCAAAATTAGGCAGAAATTAACTCCTTTGAGTGTTAACTTATCTGCAGGCTGTGTAGTGCAACCCTTGCTTTGAAAGCTTGATTAAGAAGCTACTCATCGAGTACAGGTGAGTTCTAGATCCCCTATTTTAAAGGTTTTAAACTAGTTTGGGGCTGGGAATGCATACTAAATAAACGCTTTAAATGACCAAGATTTTAAGGGGCTTTAATCGGAAGATCGATTTTTCTATAGCAAAATGTGCTATGTAAAAGTGTTAAAATAAAAAAATTTCACGCTGACCTAGCAGCGCGACCCCAGCCAAAGGTGTTGCCCCATGGACCCCACTAGGAGTTGTTGCCCCTAGGACCCCGCTGTCAGGGGTTGCCGCCCCGAACCCCCGCTGTCCCGCGGAGGGTCAGTTATGTTTTATGATGATCATGCTTGTGGTGCATATGTATATGTATGTGAATGTATGATGTATGATGTTTATGATGCATGATGTTTATGATGATGTATGATGGTATATGTTATGTATGATGATGCGTGATGATGTTATGCTTATGTAGGATATGTTTTCTTATGTTCCTTACTACGTATTATGATGTGACTATACGTGGTGTGAATAGGATAATGAACGTAAAATATTATCTTAACGAAGTGAAAGATTTAAGATAATAAAAGTGGAACATAACGAATGAACGAATGAAAGTCTTGCAAGCAAAAGAAAGGAGGTTCGCAGCTCATTGAGAGTTGTTAGCTCAACTGTGTGTTTACAGCGTGCGATCTTGGCTAACCCTTAAGGGTTCACACACACAGGGGGAGTTAGTATTTGTGACTACTCCATACGTGCAATACATGCGATATGTGTGATATGGTGTCCTTGTTGCTTAACCCTAGATGATATAGCTTTGTGCTCAAGATGGGGGTTAAGTACAAGACCTAGATAGAAGTGAAAAGAATAATAAATGTACGAAAAGTGCGATAAGTACGAAATCCGCGAAACGTGCGAAATATACGAAACGAACGATGACGAAAATAATATTTATTACCTTGATGTACATATGATGTGTGATCACGTGCGATAGTAAAGAAAATGTTTTAACGAATGAAAGGTAATATAATGTTTTTTTATAAAACTAGAACTCACTTAACAATGCTGACTTTTATGTGTTTCCAGTTGGCATGTAAATGTTACTGAGGATGGCACGAGGCGGCTACTTGGCTCTTTTTGGATGGCATTCTTTTGTTTAATGTTTTTGCATTGTAATGCGAACAAATGATATTGTGTAATGAATGATTGTATTATTTTGCAAAAGTATTTTTAATGAAATGAGGAAGTTATTTAATGTTTCTGTTGCTTGGTTTTAGTAAAGTTAATGTAATTATATGTTTTAAGTGTGATAATCGTCCAGCTGTGAGCGTCCCGGGAACGGGGCCTTACAGTTTTATGCTTGAACATTGTTGTCATACTCGTGTATGTTTGATCTTGATTGATCACGTGTCATCTAGATTAGGTTTGCACGTTAAAATTAATTACTTTGTGTTTTTAATTTTAAACATTGATTAGAGATAATCTTAGGAGAATTGGTTATGATTTCGATAGTATTTGCAATGTGTTACCTTATCTAGAACCTAGGGGTGATAGATATTGCTTAAAACCTCCTATCCAGTGCTTGTTAGGTTTAGATTTCACGAGAGCGTGTTTTGCCTTTCATTCGTGGTGTTAGTGTTTTAGGGTATTTAATTGGATTTAATCAAGTTGTCCTTTGTCTTAAGGTTAAAAAATATAATATTAAAGACATTGTGGTAGAAAACCTTGGGGTGATCTTTCATTAAACATTTTAATAAACCTATCTAGTGCCTTATACGTGTCTTTGGTTTCCTTATGGAGTAACAACATACTTAGTTAATCCTAGATCCGTATTTTTAGAGATAGTCATACGAGTTATCACCTTTATATCATCATATGATAGTTGGATTCTTGCCTAGATAGTTATTTAATATATTTGATCGTATTTAAGTTTCCAAGTTTGGATTCTTCTTTTTTTTATTTCTTCCGTTGTGTTTCAATTAATTAGTTTTAGTTAAATTTTTTAATTTGTTTAATAATCTTAATTACTTAAAAATAATAAAGTTAATTATGTTAAAAGTCGACAAAGGTTTATTATCGAGAGCTGCCATTAGTGTCCACGAATTCGATATCCGGACTTACCTAAACTTTACTATATCACGACCGGTACATTCGCTGTTTGTGTGAATTTTTAGTTGGGAATTTTCAATTTTTAAAACTAATTTGTGAAAAACGCTTTTATAATAATTTAATATATATATTTTTCACACATCAAGTGTCATTTTACATCTTTCTAAAATGAGTATGGGTAAAAGGGGTTCTAACTATAATAAGTGTAATGTACTAATCTGATTACAAAAATGATGATAATTGGTGGTGGTGGTTGTAATGGTAGTTGTGGTTGTTGTGGTGATTGTGGCAACAGTTGTCATAAATGAACGGTGGACAGTGGATGTGGCGGTGGTGGTGGTTGTTGTGGGTGGTCGTAGCGGTGGTGGCGATGGTTGTCGTGTGTGGACGTAACGGTGGCGGCGGTTGTTATGGGTGGACGTTGTGGTGGCGGCGACTGTCTTTGGTGATTGTTGTGATGGAGGTGACTATCATTGGTCGTTGTTACGGTGGTAGCAATGGTTGTTGCGATAGCAACAATGGTTGGTTATTGCGATAGTGGGTGTGATTACCTGTGGTGATGTTGCGATGGTGACTATAATATGTTATGGTTGAAATGGAGTTGGCTGGTAGACTATATTCATTTGTTGAAGATGGTGGTTATAATTTTAGATGTTATTCTTTATTTCTTGATAACCCATTCTAACCCGCTCAATCATTTGGTTATGCCCATCCTGACCCGTCTAATATTTTATTCTTTTTTTTGAGTTCATACAAATCCATTATAAAAACTACTTAATGCCCAAGATAACCCAAGTTATCATAAGTTACACTCTTATTTACCCAAAATGTAATAAATGAGTTTGTTTTGTAAGTTCTACGTGTAACTTATATCAAATAATCTCATGTGAAGTTATAAATTGACTTTTGTGCTTTAAGGCACCATAAATTTAGAAATAGGCCGGAGAATCTAGCGGGCATGATCAAAACCAATCAATAAACAATACATCAGCCTTAATCAGATTATCATATGAGTGGCATGGTTTTGCGGTGGAAAGATCAAATGATTATTTATTTTTCGATTACAAAAAAAAAATCTTTAATGTTAGTTATTGGTAGTGAGAACCTAAACAAGAAGCTTGTATGAATGAAAATGAAACGGAAGCATAAAATGTGAGCAACAACAAGAGGGGGTGATATATATATATATATATATATATATATATATATATATATACACACACACACACACACACCTAAGGGGAGTTATTCTAAAAAGGATGGTGTGTCTAAAAAGACTATGAAGCATTTTCAATCGTTAGATTAAGAGGCATCAGCGAGGAAGGGGTTGTTTATAGCGAGAGTTGTATGTGTGAGGGAAAGAGCGGAGACGAAGAAGTGAGTTGGGAGATGTACAATTAGGTGACGTTGTTTGAGAACCGAAACACATGCCGTAAAACTAAACCTTGTACCGTGTGCAAATTAATTTATCTATATGGGTTATTTCTTAGCTCAAATGATAATTTGGGTAATTTTATAAGTCTAAGATGGTTAATTAAGTGAGTTATTAACGATGGTTTTTCATATATTTTGGATAAAGTAAAATGATGTTCACGAGTCACGGACAAGGAGGCCACAAGTTTGTCGTTGTACACGCGTGAAGACTTGTCATTGTGCATTAGTATGTTTGCGAACACATTGTTTTCAAAAGTTTATTAAAATACATTTAATTATAAAGTTATAAGATTTCTATTAATATCATACTATTATCCGGTATATTTTACAAATTGGCTGAAATTTTACTTTTTATAAATGCAATCGTGTCATGTCGAACTCCTAACCATTTTATCATAAGTTTCGTTTTAAATATCAAATCTCGATAGTGAGGTATTTTCTTGGTTCTTAATGTAATTTTCTAATATAAAAAGGTTTGTTGGATCAAGAAGAAGGCTAATGCAATCAAAACTACGTCACTTAAGTTATTTTGGTGCTGCATGCAAAGACTTCCGAAGCTTAACATAGAACTTACGAAGGTTGTAGAGTTCTTCCGAAGACAAAGAGAAAGATCAACTTCCGAAGACAAAACTCTACTTTCGAAGACAAGTGCATACTTCCGAAGTTCAAGACTTAGAAGAATAAAGTAAAGACCACTTCCGAAGTATAATGAAAAGAAGAAGTCTCCAAGCCTTGGAAGAAGCAGCTCTTCTGAAGTATAAGTGGCTTCGGAAGTACTTACTCTTCCGAAGCCATTTAACCTTCGGAAGACACTGCTATGAACTAGTGGACACAAGTATGGTCTCTAACACTCCGCTGCAGACTTCTGATACAACATGGCTTCTTCTCAAAGAGCCATGTTGTTGACCATACTTTATTCCATTGTTTACCTTTTTATGATAGTACATGTTACCAACTTTAGTTGGTAACAAAAGGTAAGTCAGGGAC
>BJCM01273380.1:0-17010 GCA_018326385.1 Flaveria bidentis | reverse complement strand
GGTGCTAAAGCCGAGGTATTGCCGGCTCCTGATGACGTATGCTTGTTCATCATGGGAACCAAATACACTTAGCCAATCTTATATACTTGTAATCAAGTCGAGGTTTGGTTGTAACGATATGTGTTCTATAACCTTACTAACTTATAACCTATGACATGAATTGCTACTTGTAACCTTACCTTATTATGTATGAAAACCTTGAAAACTCACAACTATTTATAGTTGACCTTTTATTTTTATCATGTTTCAGGTAACCCTCAAGTTTAAAGTGGTCTTTTGAAGTTTGCAATAAAACTAGGACTTGGACCTAGTTAATTGGAACTATTTGGAACTATTTCATGTTTGAGACATATGATTATAATATTTTTGAAACTTATAATTTTGATATTTACATTTAAATATAGCGTTATGTAGCTATGAATAATCTTAACCCTCACATCTCGACGTTTTCGCCGTCAAGGTTGGGGTGTGACACGAGTTATGTAAATTAGATAGTTAAAATAACTAAATCCTGATTATATCATTTATAAACATTAGTTATGATGATACCCTAACTAATCACAATGATTAATAATGCAATAGACTAATAATCGATGATTAATCAATTAGACTAATTGACAAAGTTGTTTTATTCAATAAAAGTTACAAACACATAAACAAATAAAGATGATCAAACAATCAAAATTTTAAGTCCGCAATAAATAAAAATAAATATAAATATAATTCTATTACTAACCCTACATCACAGATGAGCTAACTGCTCATACTCATAATCAAATCTTTTAATCTTAACGGGATCGATTGCTTCGTGTGAATAACTGTTGTTGAATGTGTAGTCTTTCAAAATCACTCCCCCTAATAATAGCCATCGACTCCCAACCTTAATTGAGTTACATTTACAACATCAGTTCACGTAATGGGCCTTTAAGCCCATTCATGATTCATCTTCATAAACAAATTATTTGAGTAAACAATATGAATTGTGTGGCCTGCATAATTCAACATAAAAAATGGGTATTATTCTAAACTTATTAAATTATGTATCATTTATGTGATGCTTTAAATTAAAAGTTAACAACCATATAATCACAAATTAATGCACGAACAACTTTTTAAATATTTCTTATTCTACTAGTTTATATTTACATTCAAACTTTTAAATTATAAATTAATTTATTAAAATAATAATATATTATTAAAACTCACTGTCACTTCAAACCTTCAAACTCTTAATACGAACCAGTTGGACTTGATCTAACATTAAGAACATATATTTAAACATAGTTGACCCATGTAAATTACGACCTAGGTGTGTATTGTCGTAATTTTGATCGTTCAAGTATTGTGGAATATGAGATGGTTGGGTTGTATTCGGTTCATTTTGACTAAAACCGACTTTAAGTTTGTTTGATTTTCAGGAAGAACCTGTTCGTTTTCTTAGATCCATGTTTTGTAGTAGATGAAATTTGAAGTAGAAGAAAGTTGTAATTTTCTGATGTAAAAAAATGAAAGAAAGTTGTGTGTTTATGTATGGTTAAAATGGAATAAAATCGTAAAAAATAAATAAATGGACATATACCCTTCCAACGGTCGAAAATTGAAGTGTGGCATCGGCTTGGTGCTCAGGTTCAAATCATATATTTAGAGTGGAAGTTGATTTAACAATCTACGGGGGTTGCGGCTGTGAACCCATAGGTACCCGCCCAAATTTTTTTTGAACGGCTAACGAATAACTTTTAAGCCCGGTCACCCGGGTAAACTCATTGGAAAAATGTCACCCATGCCTAACACAGACAGCGCTGGTAACGCGGCTCGCCCACTATTCCAAGGCTCACCCGAATAATATTTGAATGTATTTAAAATAATTATTATATAATCAGATGTATAATAAATACAGGCTAAGTAATTTCAAATGCTTGTTGGTTTCCAAAATAAAGCTTTGGGTTTAGGTTTAAGTTTCATTCGTATCTTGTTTAGCATATCGCAAACTAAACTAACGTTTCCCGCATACTTATTATAGATATTTGAATTGATGAAATGTTACTCTTGTATAGATGTATTATAGCAATTTAACTTTAAGACATATATACTTTTTATTTTTAAGAAGTAGATATTAAATTTAAACTGAAATATAAAGTTAATTAACTTAAAAAATGGTTGGTAGTTCATAAGTTAGGGAGAGTATTTCAATCATTTTGGGAAGTTGACAAGTTATGGTCCTTATGAAAGCATCCTGACGTGACGGTGTTGTCGAGAGCGCAAAGTGTAGAAAATGATGTCCTCTTCTTGTGTCCTAAGTTTAGTTTTTTTAACGATAAATTATATAAAAACAAAGCTAGCAAGAAACTAAAAACCCTAAACAAATACATGAGAAAAAAAGAAATGCAATACAAAATACAACATGGATGGACTAAGTATTTATAACACTATACAACATGGATGGACTAAGTATTTATAACACTATTGCACATCCGGTTGGCTTTTTTGTCTTTCATTATAGATCTATCTATAAACAACCTAGAAACTTGATATCTTCAATAATCTTCTCTACGCATATTTCTTTTGATTGAAAACGACTTGATTTCTAGCTCTTCAAATAAACCAACATAAACTAGGAATGAATATTAAGTAATTAAATACGGGAAATGAGATTTGAGACACTATATTGATCCTTATTTAGAAACTAGGATCTAGCATTAAATTTGATAAAAAACTTTAATATTTTTCAATAAGTATTGAAAAATATTAAAGTTTTTTATCAAATTTAATGCTAGATCCTAGTTTCTAAATAAGGCAACTACAGTTATGCAAGCAGCTAAGGAAACTCTTGGACTTGCAACAAATAGGACAGTAGGTCATAAGAAATCCTGGTGGTGGAACGAAAAGATAAAAATTAAACAACAAACTTTTAGAGACCTTTTACAATGTAATAATGACGAAGAACGAGCAGAGCTAAAACATAAATATAATGAGGCTAAGCGAGAGGCGAAAAAGTTTGTGTCAGAGGCAAAGAACACAGCGTACGAGAAAATGTATAAGCGATTAGAGACGAAAGAATGAGAATATGACATGTTTAAGATTTCCAAGGCAAGAGAAAGTGAAAAACAAGACCTGAGAATGGTAAAGTTTATAAAGGCTACGGATGGAAAGGTCTTGGTGAAGTAGAACGACATCAAGGCGAGATGGAAAACTTACTTCGATAACCTTTTCAATATAAGGAACCCTAACCAACAATTTGCCATCGATAAAACAACCCAACCAAACCAACAAAACAAGTGTTATTGTAGAAGCATCACTGTCGACGAAGTTACGAGGGCGCTGAAGAAAATGGGAAGGGCTAAGGCAGTGGGGCCAGACAACATACCGATTGAAGTGTGGAAGTGCCTGGGAGACGAGGGCGTGGAATGGCTAACAAACTTATTCAACACTATCGTTAAAACCAGGAGGATGCCAGAGCAATGGAGAAGCAGTGTCATAGTCCCCATAAATAAGAAAAAAGGAGATGTACAATGTTGCGCAAATTACAGGGGAATTAAGCTATTGAGTCACACGATGAAACTATGGGAAAGAGTTATTGACACGAGAATTAGACGAGAAACCCAGATAGCGTTAACCAATTTGGATTTATGCCAGGACGCTCTACAACAGAAGCCATACACGTCATAAGAAGGATAATGGAGAAATATAAAGAAAAGAAAAGGGACCTATATATGGTTTTCATTGACCTAGAAAAAACATATGACAGTGTGCCGCGTCAACTCATTTGGGAAAGTCTACGAATTAGAAGGGTACCAGAGAGGTATATCAAAATAATAATGGATATGTATGAAGGGGCAAAAACGTGCGTGCGAGCACCAGTCGGAGACACATACTTTTTCCCGGTGGAAGTGGGACTACACCAAGGATCGGCATTGAGCCCATTTCTCTTCACAATAGTGTTGGATGAGATGACTAAGTCTATACGAGAGCCAGTCCCTTGGTGCATGTTGTTTGCGGATGATATTGTCCTAATATCAGAATCTAAAACGGTGCTTAACGAGAGGCTAGAACAGTGGAGAGCCACACTAGAGAGCAGAGGCTTAAGGATAAGTCGCTCTAAGACGAAATACATGCATTGTAACTTTAGTGGGGGGATGAAGAGGTCACCCAAATAAGTATCCAGGGTATGAAAGTACCACAGACATCTAGGTTCTAATACCTGGGCTCGTACGTACAGGAGGATGGAGAGATACACAGCGATGTAGCTCACCGTGTGCAGTCAGGATGGTGCAAATGGAGAGCAACATCATGGATCCTGTGTGATAAGAGGTTCCCAGCAAAACTAAAGGGAAAACTATACAGAGTGGCAGTACGTCCAGCTATGTTATACGGAACAGACTGTTGGGCAATAAAGAAATCGCACCAGAGCAAATCGAGGTCGCGTAAATGCGAATGCTGAGGTGGATGTGTGGCCACAGAAGATTGGATCGAATAAGAAACGACGTGTTTCGACAGAGGCTAGAGGTGGCTGGTATCATAGATAAAATCCGAGAGGGAAGATTAAGATGGTTTGGGCACGTAAAGCGGAGGCCGATGGTAGCACCCGTTAGAGCAGTAGAGAACATCAATGTAGAGAGTAGGAGGAGTAGAGGTAGACCTAGGTTGACTTGGGACGAGTTAATTAGGCGAGATACGGTAGACTTGCACCTCTCTAAGCACATGATCGAGGATAGGAGTGCGTGGAGGCGTAGAATTAAAATTAAGGACTTTTAGCGGGATCTGTGGGTAGGAAGGGTAGTCGTAGACTTAGTTGCGGGACCCCTGTTTTCTTCAATCTGCCCTTTCGCGCGTTTCTTGACGTTTATTTGTTGTACTCAATTTCTCAGCTTTTATGTGATCTATACCTATGTGTTGTATGTCGTATATTATAATTGCTACGGTTATTGTTTTCCTTACTGAGTCGGGGGTCTCTTTGGAAGCGGTCTCTCTATCTCCCAAGATAGAGGAAAGACTCGCCACCAACTACCCCTCCCAGACCCTGCTCTTGAGTGGGATTTACTGGATATGTTTGTTTGTTTGTTTGTTTGTTTATTTGAGAAAGAAACTAGTTATTGTCCTGAACTTTTTCCTGCGAAAAGTATTCGTCTCAGGCCGGCCCAACTGGATCGACACCCAAACGTATCATTTTGATAAGTCACTTTCCGACCTACCTGCCCTGCTTTTTTTATTTCATGACTTGTTGAATTTACTGATTTAGGAGGAAAAAATAGCTTGAAAGATAACTATCTTTAAAGGATATGGGCCAAATGGGTTGGAAACTTGGAACATGAAAGTTGCCGATAAATCATAAAACCTTGTAAATTCTTATATTCGAAAAATCAGATGGTTGTTGAAACTCGGAAAAAATAACTTTTGTAATCATATTAACACCCTAATTGATCATGGAAAATTAAAAATCTTATTTGTGCAACGTACTGATCCCATGCAGCCATGTACTAGACCGTACCCACGTTCCCTAAGGGGGGTTGTGTGGGGTGATGGTCTTCCAATATTCAATAGAGTAGTGATGTAGTGGGTTAAATCATGCATGGTGGTAGGTTAGTTATTTCATGTTACTTTGTTTATTATGCATTCCTTCTCGTAACAGTAGTATGGGATGTGCAAAATGAATATGAATTGATCTTTCTGTTTTTTTTCCATCTTCTCAAGTCCCTAAACTGCTACACAAAATTGATATCATAGCCCGGTTCACCTATGACATCCTTAATCAATCCGAGGTCAAGTTCTTCCATAAGATGCATGAGGCCCGGACACAACAAAAAGCTTGGGAATGGTACGACTTCTGTGTCAACGCCATTCTACAAGCCACACCATAGGCACCAGTAAGCTGAGGTTCAAACTCTTCAATCCTGGCCTGTTGGATTATTCGAGTTTGTTCACGGGTCGGGTCAGGTCAGGTCAAAAGTTAGTTTGTTTTAATTTGACATGTTTATTAAAATTTGATAGTGGTTCAAGTAATGGCTCCATGTCTTTAGACATTTTTTAAAAGTTAGTAGGGTTTGTTAGTAGGTTGTTAGGCTTTATGTCAAGGTTTGTGTTTTGTTAACCACTGTAACTTATCAAATTATTCAAAAGAGTCAGAACACTTTTTGGGTTCTAAGTCATTGTGTGTGTACGTATCATGTGTTTCTCAAGGGCCTGAACCAACACGGCCTACCATACCCGGAACCCACCTGCACCAATAGCCGCACTGCCACCAAAAAGGTCCAAAATGAACCCCCTCAATCACACTGTCGGCACCAACACATGCATTAATTGCCGCCCCGCCACCAAAACAAGCAACCTCAGCCACACCATAGGCACCAATAACCACACCATCATCTGAACCATCTGCACCGATTACATACTCAGCAGGAACTCGGCTTCGATAGGATCGTTACCTGCACAAATAAATGAAGAACCTTATTAGTGGCGCCCACCGTGGCGCTTCACCATGAGTTGTCCTAAGGCCACTGGACACGTCGTGAAGATTTGTCCTGATTTCATCCTTGAGGACAAGGATGTTTCAACACGGTGGGATTGACGTGTGAAAATTACTGATCCCATGCAACCCTGCAATAGACCATACCCATGCCTAAGGAGGGTTGCATGAGGTGGGGGTCTTTTAATGTTTTATAGAGTAGTTGTGTGGTGGGGTAATTCAAGAATGGTGGTAGGTTAGTTATATCATGTTACTTTGTTTATTGCATATTCCTCTATTTTCCACCTTTAAATGAAATGATTGTTTCTTTTGTAGGTTTGGCATCGAAGAACATTTCAACCGTCTGGATTATTTGCTGCCCGAGTTGATATGCAAGGGTCTACTCCTGTATGTTGTTGTTTGGTGCAACTTAATTTTAGTCATAATAATTGGTGTCTTTTTCCATATTTGCTTCTCGCTTGCTGTCTACAGGGGCTTCATGGTCTTTTTACAGGAGATGATGATACATGGGAGGCTTGGTTAAATGTTGATGCATCTGGAATCACGAGCTTTGTTAAGTTTGGTGGGAAAGGCATTAAATTAAGACGTGGTTATGCTCCATCTAAGTCACCAAAACCGACCCAGGTCTAGACCCATTTTTCTGTAATAGATAGTTATTTAACACCCAACCACAGCACAAATAATACATAAATTTTATAATATCATATTTATTAATCACATAATGGGAGTTTATATGTGTCTGTGTGTATTAAACTATATATATATGAACTTTTTACATTTAAAAGGATATATATGAATAATCCAAGTATCAAGAGTTTATGGAAGAGAGTCACAATCCTGCTGAAAGGATAATATTGATAGCTCATCTAACAAATTCTGATTTGTAGGATGAATTACGTCAACAAAAGGAGGAAGAAATGGATGACTACTGTTCCCAGGTAGAACTATGGATTTTGTCTCTTACATTCATGCTTGTAGCTGAAACTCTTTCTGTTGTAACATCATTATATCTTTGTATGAAATAAAAGTTAATCTAAAATGCTTCTAAATCTTAATTTATATAAGGTTCCTGTCCGGCATCTAGTGTTCATGGTTCATGGTATCGGTCAAAGATTGGAAAAAGCCAATTTAGTTGATGATGTTGGCATTTTCCGCCATATAACTGCCAGCTTGGCTGAACAGCATTTGACATCCTACCAACGTAGAACTCAGCGGATTCTTTTCATTCCATGTCAGGTTTGTAATTATACTTAGGGGTTCTCTGAAACATAAATTTTTGTAAAATGATTTAATTTCTGGAAAATTTTTAGTTGTTATCTTTGATGTGATTGGTTTTGTGTTACTAGTGGAGGAAAAATTTAAAGCTTAGCGGTGAATCTGCTGTAGAAAAATGTACATTACCTGGTGTACGTGGATTACGTGTAACATTAAGTGCAACGGTTCATGATGTTTTGTACTACATGAGCCCCATCTACTGCCAAGATATTATTGACTCGGTATGTTTCAAGTAGTTATTCAGACTTTAGCTTAAAAAATAAATATATGGATAATGTATGTGGAGACTGCTCATGTAATTAAACTACGTATGCGCCACTCAAGTCCACATATAGTTTCATTAATACTAAATCTGGGCTAAAACGCGCCAAGTAATGAAAATACCATTACAAAAATCCAAAGACACTATACTAGTGTTGTGTCGAGTTACCAATAAGCAATAATTAAATGTGAAAAAAGAAACTAGTTTGTTTTGTCATTTACAATATTCCAGAAATGTATTGGCTGATATTGGTGTAAAACAAAACAGGGTACATACTTGGTGACCTATAAAGTAGTTTGAATACATGGGCGATCTTCATGATTAAAGTTGCATACTTGTGTGTGGCCTTCACATACATTATTCTATAAATTATACAATGTGATATTTTCTTAGTGATACCATGGACTTTTGGGCAGGTTTCCAATCAATTAAATAAGTTGTATATAAAGTTCCTTAAGAGGAATCCAGGTTATGATGGAAAGGTGAGTGGTTGGTGTAGATCATGCCCTTATTAATACTTGATTGAAATTTTACATAGTTCTAAATTGAAAAGAATGGTTGCAGGTTTCTTTATATGGTCATTCTCTAGGAAGTGTTCTTTCTTATGACATTCTTTGTCATCAAGAAACTTTGACTTCACCATTTCCAATGGAATGGATTTACAAGGATAAAATCAAGTATGAAAGTTGTACACCAAATGACATGAAATCATCTGGTCATGATTCACGGGGCAAGAGTTTTAATGAGATTGTAACTATGGACTCTAAGAAAGTTAATAGTGTCACGTTGGATCAAGTTGGTCTTGGAGTTGATCATGATCAAAGTGAAATGGTGTCTGGGAAGGAAGATGGCTCCGATGATTGCAACAACCTGGACAGTGAAGCTTTAGCTTGCAGCTTGAATAAAATCGATGAGGATGTTTTTCAGCATGATGAAAATACCACAATTAAATCACTAAGGGAAGAGGTAACCAAATAATGATCTTCCATTTGTGCATTATCTTTTTATCTTTTAAGGCTAATGTCAAGGAATAGCAACATGCATATGGTGGTGGTATCACTGGTATGTTTTGGTAATTATACTTAATAATGTTCCTACCTGGTATTTCTACATCAACAAAAGGGAATAGTTCGGTAATTTAATTGGCACACAACTAGAATAGCCAAAAAAGATGATTTCGCAGACTGGTTCATTATAAAGTAGGCTAGTTGGTGATTATGTCTGTTTAAAATGGCTAATTTGGTAATTAACTAATTATAGTTTTTAGAAATGGACTAGTTTTTTAATTTAGTGATAAGTTAACTCATGAGAAAAGCACCACATATGCCAGAATTAAAGAGCTGGAATAAACTACCAGGGCGTGTTAGAATATTGACCCAGAAAAACAAAGATAATACTTGGTATTTTGTGGGAGTTACCACGAGTGTTTTTATAAATATGAAGAACAAAAGTCCACACCTTAAACTCTATTCAATGACCCTCTTTTATACTACTCCTAACCTTGATTACTATAAAATCACAGCTCAAACACAACTGGAATGAAAACCCATTCACAGCCAAAACATTCAATATTTTTCTAATATTTACTTTGACTAACATATTTTACATGTTAACTAACTCCACCCTCATCTTTCTTGGTTCACCTGTATACACCCATGAGCATCAAGATTAATTTCTAACAGGGCGGGACATTAGATAACATACTTATTAAAATAGACCACCAATCTAAGTACATTGTTATTCTATGACACTAGCCCTATTCTATCATATTTACAAATTTAATTCTTGCAGATTGATCGTTTGAATGCTAGAATTAAAGAGCTGGAATCAAATAAGGCTGAAGGTACATTTAGACTCTGATGAATAATGATAATCAGTTTTAAGCGATCGATGTTGGTTATTTAGAAGATTTTGATTATTATTTTAAGACAGTACTTTGTAATCATAATTACAGCAGTGGAAAATGGAAGTGTTTCCAAAGGTTCATCCCCCAAAAATGACACTCTGAAGAGTTACACTCCCCTTATAAAATACACAAAGTTGGAATTTAAGGTAAATTTGGCTGTTGAACATATTTAATATCTGAATTTAATGTGGTCATGATTCTATTTTAAAATCATGCTAGGTTGACACATTCTTTGCTGTGGGGTCTCCTCTTGGTGTGTTTCTTTCCCTTCGAAACGTCCGTATAGGAATTGGTAAATTCTGTCTCATGAGTTGGCTTGCGTTATAATTCAGTCCTTATATTAATTTATCTTTCAGTTTATACATAACCGGGACGCAAAGGTAAAAGCATGATGTTTCTTTAGCCAGTTTGTTTACATGTAGAAAAAGTATGCGGCGTAACAACCTACCTGCATTTCTTTTTTTGTAAATACGTTAATTATTTTCAAAGGCATAATAATTCTTCTGTCAATTATTGGCCCATATGCAGCTGTTATTTCATATCTATTTAACACATAACAGTCTATAATTTTTGGATATTTACTTTCCCAGGGAAAGGAAAAGACTATTGGGACAATGAAAATATAATTGAAGAAATGCCATCTTGTCAGAAAATGTTCAACATATTTCATCCGTTTGATCCTGTGGCATATAGGTATTTCTCAGCCTATTACATATGAAATGGGTTATGCTTTACCTCTAACGGGTCAAGTGGGTTAAGCTAATATAGTTTACTTAGGAAACGGGTTGACAGTCATTCAAACTGCATTCCAGTGCATAAAACCTTTTAAACTGCTTTATTAATAGAAATCAGATTACTATTGTAATAGTATAGTTTTTGTAGTCATAGCCACACTAAAATTTTTCTAATTTGACAGAGTGGAACCACTTGTTTGTAGAGATTATTTCAAAACACGCCCAGTCATTATTCCTTATCACAAAGGTGGAAAACGGCTGCATATTGGATTTCAGGTGCGCTCTATATAGTGGTAGCCCTTATCTTAGTAGAGGTGGAAATTTCAAACCATTTTCTTGTGAATGAAACAATTTGGCAAATTAAAAAATTAGCTAGAAGAGGGACGAGCCAATTGGGTCTGTTAAACATGTTGAAAGTCGCCCAAAGTCTATACCAAATCATGTTTAATGAAATATTTATATAATTTTTCTAATAATATCATATTCGTAACATAATATGATTACACAATTCAATATTTATGAACTTATAAAACGGGCAAAAAGCGTTTGCGGGCTTCGACAATTACCCAACGCAACTATATTTCCACCCATGGGTGTTGTCATTCACTTGATATTGCTTATTGGTTCAGGAATTTGTAGAAGATGTTGCATCAAGCTCCCAAGGGGTGATGGATCGCATGAGCTCGGTAAAGGTCTGTATACTGTGTGTTGTTCTGGAAATAATAAATATATCGTAGGCGTCGTTACCGAGATTTTGTTCATGTTATATATGTCAAATACAAGTTATTGACTTTTCAAACCATCATGCATGGTTTTATGTTACAAGCAAATCATAATTCTTGAGAAGTTTGGAAAGGAATCCTACACGTAAGATGTTTATTTTGAATATATGTGCAGAGTTCACTAAAAATCACTCATTTTTGAAAGAATAATGTTTTTGGACATTTTTGCTAGAATGACAATTTGCCTTTAACTAACAACCAAAGCATCCTGGTACAAAAAGTCAATTATGTGCCACATTTAGTGGCTATGTTATGATTAGAAAAGCATGACCTGTTGTAGTTGGGACACTGTTAGGGTCATTAATTTTGTTTCATTCTAATTCTCTGTGCTATTCTTCCCTGATAATTCTTTTATACATTTTACTTTTCTACTTTATATGGTAAGTTGCTTATGAAACATTATGAAATTTCTTACCTTTTGTAGGGAAAAATGTTGGCCATATGCCAAGCGAAGGATGGTGATGTTGTTGGAGGTATATATTTTCTGATCCATCTCATTAGACTCTATTTTTGAATAGGCTGGTCTTCATTAGAGGTGAGAAGATGGGTGAGCTGGGGAGGTTGGGAAACGGGTCCATTCAGGTTGACCTGTAAAAATTTGCGTCCTTTCTCTAAATATTAATGTGTTAAAATTAGAAAACTGATATTTTTTAAATAATTTAAATCTTTGAATAAAATCAATTTAAGAGGTGTTAAGCACTAAAAAGTAGACTTTAAACTACTTTCAACCCAAAATGTTTTGCTTTTTAGCCAACTTCTTTTTTAGTTTGACCAATTTAACACATTTGAGCTATAAAAAACAGCTCAAATCTACCTAATTTGTAAGTATGTTGAAGTTACCACTTCTAGGCTTCTTAGCTTTTTCTCATTTTTAAGATCAAAGAACACACGAACACAAACGAGAAAATAGAAAGGCAGTAACTGATCAAGAAGGAGCAACCAAGTTTGAAGACTTGCTGTTGTCAAAAAACAAACTAGTAGCAGGCCTGCTGCTGTTTTTTGTTTTCAAAAACAATTGAAGAAGTTGAGCAAAAGCTGTTCAAGAGCAAGGTTGAAGGCGTCAAGCTTATTACAACAACTAATCAGAAACCAGTTTCTGGTTGCTATTGTTCAGATTCTGACGAAGCTTTCTCTTTGCCGTAGATGAAACAAACCAGGGTAGTAACAATGGTGAAAACAATATAAACAATGCAATTGTTCTTCCAACTAGAGGAGGCTCATTGTCCTTTCAGTGTCCGTTACTTACCCAAACGAATTATACTTCATGTGCTATAATACAGATGGTATTGTTCATAGATGCCCAAGGGATACGAATGCCATTGAACCACCTTAGGGAATAGACATGGATGTCATATTGGCAAAAAGGCAAGAGCCTTTATCTTCCGGGTGTTGCCGGAAGACATCTTGTTGCAAGTAACGGTACACAAAATAGCCAGGGAAGTGTGGGATGCTCTCAAAACTCAGTTTCTTGGAGCAAATCAAGTTTAAGAGGCGCGACTTCAAACTCTAAGCTGAGAGTTTGAACCTCAAACTCAAAAATCTAAATCGATTTTGCTGGTAAGATGGGGGGAATCATATCTAAGTTCAGAACTCGTGGAACAATGACTGAAGAGAAAGTTCAAGTGAAGAAACTTCTCAATTCTGCACCATCCAGATTTCTGCCCATTGTTGCTACAATCAGTATTCCGTCTTGAATACTATGCTCTTTGAGGAAGTTGTGGACGACTCAATGCATATGAAGAATGTCAAAGACCTGAAAATAACCAAGGTTGCAGACGAAACAGGGGACAAGGTTTTGGTCGTGGACGGGGAGATCAAAATGGCGACCAAAATCACAGCCCCTGAATGGTGATCACAGAGCTGAACCAGCTTATTAAAATGACAAATGTGACAGGTGGAATTTAAAATGCTTTAACTGTAACAGAATAGGGCAATTATCTGCTGATTGTCATGCTCCTGGGAGAACTGAGAACAAAGCTAATTTAGCAAGGGAATATGAAGACAAAACATTGTTGATGTTGAAGACCACACATGAACAAGTGATGCTAAATGAGGAGAAGGTGTTTCTTAGCACACAAGCCGATGACAACAGCGTACTTGCATATGTTACTTAGGTAATGGTGCTAGCAACCATATGACCAGGGAATAGAACTACTTTAGCGAGCTTGATGAGAAGACGGTTGGATGAGTAAAGTTTGGAGATGGCTAAGGAGTGGAAATTAAAGACAAAAGGATCTATTCTTCTACAATGCAAGAATGGCGACCAGAAACTCATCATTAACGTTTATTACATTCCCAAACTATTCAATAACATATTGAGTTTGGGATAGTTTGATTAAGTTAGGTGCAAGATTCATAAGCAAGACGGTTTTCTATGGCTTTATGACCATTTAGGAGCAACAGTAATGAAGGTTAAATGATCACAAAGTTGACTCTACAAGATTCGACTTCAGGTAGGTTTTCCAATTTGTTTACTTTCTAAATGGATGAGGCAGCTTGGTTATGGCACACTCACCTCGTAAATCTGATTTTTAAAGCCATAGGAAAGTTAAACATAAACCACATATTTGTGAAACTTGCCTCGTCAGCAAAGATGGCTTTCTTTTCCATCTCAAGCATCATTTTGAGCACAACAAGCTTTAGAATTTATACATGTTGACCTTTGTGGTCCGATTACATCATGTACACCACTAGGAAACAAGTACTTCTTATTACTTGTTGATGATTCTTTTAGGTTCATGTGGGTACACAATTACGCATGATTAAGTCTAATGCATGCCATGGAAGCATTTAACAAGTTCAAGAAGTTAGTCGAAGTTGAAAGAGGTTATAAAGTCAAGATTTTACGGACTCATCGTCGATGTGAGTTCGTATCTACAAGCTTTGAGCAACTTTATAGTGAGGATGGTATAAATCGATTCCTTACTGCACCGTACCCTCCACATCAAAACGGTGTGGTTAAATGCCAAAATTAAACCATCCTTGGAATGACAAGTTCAATTCTAAAGGCCTTGAAGCTACCCCAATGGTTGTGGGGTGAAGGTGTATGACACTCGGGTTACATCTTGAACCGAACACCTACAAAAGCCGTGAATAAAAAAGACTCCATATGAAGCTTGAAGGGACCAAAGCCTAATTTGAAACACTTAAAAGGTGTTTGGATGTGCATCCCATGTCAAAGTACCCACAGTCAAGTTAACTAAGTTGATGGATAATAGCGAAGTGATGGTGCATCTTTGAAGTGAACTAGGTAGTAAGAGCATTCAAAGTGGAGTTTTTAAAAGTATGTGAGTATGCTTGGTATATTATATGGAATGATTTTGAGTGGTTGTGAGTGAAATAGAGAGAAAATGTTATTGTGGATTAGTATATTTGAAGAATCACTATTCAATCTTTATAAACTTTTTAATATTTTTTAAAATGGTTGTGAGTGAAGGAGAGAGAAAAAAGTAATGATAAGGGTATAAAAAGTACTATTTAATTGAAAAGGAGAGAGAAAATGTAATGATTTTTAGTGTAATTATATGGATAGCGATAAGGAACCCATTGTGAATGCTCTAAAGCATACAAGCTTTACAACACGAGAACTAAAAGTTTCATGTTAGCCTAGAAGTTTGTTTTGAAGAAGGGTGGCTATGGAACTGGATTGAAGGGGCCGAGACAGGAAAAGGACAAGATAAGTAGGCTAAGTTCATTGTGGAAGGTGCTCTTGTTGCTCAACTCTTCTCCTAATCAAAGTGAGGATTTAGCAGGCCAAACTTAAATTTTGGACTGCCAAAATACAATCTGAGCATGGTTTAGCAGCTCGAAATAGTCGCCCTGTCAAGGATGTTGCTGTCATGTTTTTTCAGCCCATTTATTCCGATTAAAACAGCCTGGTAGTTGGTCCAGTCCCGATACATCAAGTTCATAAGGTACAAGCTTAGTTTCAAGCTCACACTATGATGATACTCTGCCTCAAGGTTTTGGACCTCTAAATAATGTGTACTCTAGAACAGATATACTGCAACATATTCCTTTTAATCCATCACAGTTTGATGATCTAGAAGTGATACCGTTAAATGAAGAAGTGAAGAACCAATTTCTTTTGAGGATGTAAAAGACTCAAAAGCATGGAAGATAGCCATGAAGGAGTTTGATTGCATAGAACGAAATAGCACTTGGAAATTGATTCAACCTCAAGAAGTTAAACTAATAAGGCTGAAGTGGGTCTAAGAAGTTAGATGAGATGCGAAAGGGAATATAACTCACTACAAAGCAAGATTGGTAGCGACATGGTACATTCAAAAACATGGGAGCGGTTATGATGAGGTACGCGCTTAGGTAACTCGAATGAAAACCATTCGTTTGCTCTTCTTTTGTTGCACAAGATGGGGATATCACCATCTTGATGTGAAAACCGCCTTCTTGAATGAAGACTTGAAAGAATATGTCTACGTGTCTCAACTTGAAAGGTTTGAGATACCAGAAAAAAGCATCTGGTATACAAGTTGATCAAAGTTTTGTATGGTTTAAAACAAGCCGGATGAAACTTGCTTGTATTCGTTCTCCACGAGAACATGCCATGTACAAAAGATTGAAAGAATTACCAAAATAAGTCCATTATTAGTGGGAGTTTACGTTGATGATTTAATCATCACCAGACCTTGCGAAGAAGAAATATTTGTTTTCAAAAGACAAATTAAAAGCAGATTTGAAATAAGTGATTTAGGATTGCTAACTTTCTATTTGGGAATAAAACTTATGCAAGACAAGGAGGGTATAACCTTGAAACAAACATGTCATGCCATAAAGATTCTCATAAATGCAAACATATGGGATTTTAATCCTACAAGGTTTCCCATGGATCCAAGTCTTAAGCTTAGAAAAGACAAAGACTTGGAACTAGTTGATGCAACCACCTGATCAAAGAATCATCGGGTGTCTTCGGTATCTAACCAACACAAGACCAAACATTAGCTATGCAATTGGGATAACCGGTCGTTTTATGGAATCTCCAAGAAAGTCCCATATGCAAGCTCTTAAACAACTAATGAGATACGTGAAGAGTATGCTAAGCAATGGGATACGATACAAAAGAAATAGAGATACCAACGTGGTGCATTATAGTGATAGTTCACATGCAATCACTCAGGCTGACGAGGAGAATACAATTGGAATGGTTTTCTATTACGGTGGTTGCCCCATAGCATGATGCAGCCAAAAGCGAAGTATAGTTACATTGTCTTCATGTGAAGCCGAGTTCATAGTAGCAACTGTAGTAGCATATCAAGCCATTTGGTTAAAAGGATTGCTTGAGGAGATAACGGGTCAAAGCATGAAGGCAATAAAGCTTCCATTTTATTGCCAAACACAGACGTGAAGTATCATTTTATTCGTGAATATGTATGTTAATGATGTTAATGAAATTGTATTTTTTCTTTTTCTGGAACTATTTCATTACAATCAAACACCTCTAAATATAGAGGGGTGAAACCCTAATCTATGGCCCCATGGGCCTTAACTGATTATTACAAATGGGCTACACTATATACATAATTAACACTCCTCCTCAAGTTGGAGCATAGATGTTTATCATGCCCAACTTGTTA
>BJCM01273379.1:0-27048 GCA_018326385.1 Flaveria bidentis | reverse complement strand
TAAGAAGCACATGGGCCAAGTACTTAAATTGGGGGCACAGGTTGCTCTTGCTGAGCACACCTACGTTGATATCCCCCGAGTACTTGGCCCGTAGAAAACAGCCTCGTACAGTCAATGGGTGTAGTTGTGTAGGATAGTCAGCATCATCCCTAAACTCCAAGACTATCCTGAGATCTTCCTCAGTGATCTATATAGCCTGACCAAAAATGGAGCTCCTGATACAATGGGGCTCTGAGGACCTGTCGATGATAGCGCTTTCCCAGAAAGCCTGCTGAACTGAACGGTATGGAGTGCACGGAGTCGCTATAGCACGGAAGATCCTTAATCTCCGTAAGAATGTAATAATGCCCGAGAAATCAGTCGCGTTCCGGGAGGTCAAATCCATATGAGCACAAACGTTATGCTTTGTGCTCATAGTCCAACGACTTGCCATCTGCTACACAATGTAAATAAGCGTTAATGTGTGTCAATGGGTAACAATTTGATTCATTGGACTTGAAAACTTCTGTTCTGTCGTGTGAATGAACTGTGCGACTGAGATCTAGTCATGCGAATGAGCTCATACGTACAACTGAGCATGCGACTGGGCTTAGTCGTATGCTATCCCATGCGTTTACACCAGTCGTGCGACTGAACTCATATGCATGGTTCAGTCGTGCGATTGAGCCATTCGCCCAGCTCGGTCATGCGATTGAAGTTCATCAGGGTGTCCATTCGCATGACAGACTGTTTTTCCATTCAAATATTAATTTTTAGCAAAACTTGATGTTAGACGTTGTGGTTTGGCTCATTAGTCTCGCAAATGACCGACATAACTCCTAATAACTTTTATTTGAACAATATTCTTAGTTTAATAGGTTTCTTGGCAAACTAAGTCTCGGTTAAATTTAGGGCTTAAATTCGATCATTAGGGCACGAATTGATTGAACTTTGGAGTGAATATCATCGCACACTACCTGGATAAACACTAGAAATCGTTAGATCACAATAATCAGTAGTCTAGAGCAGTCAATCGTAAATTGGGCAGCGTAACGGTACTTCGTACGATAAAGTGAGCGATTGGGGTGAATGGTTGTTTGCTACCGACTCCCCCTCTATTTATACTAGGGTTTCTTCCAGTTGTCCGACTAAACCTAGTCGCATACTTGATTCGTGCAACTGAGGGTCAGTCGTGCGACTGGCGCAGTGGGTCACCTTCAGTCGTGCGACTAGATGTCAGTCGTGCGACAGACTCATTTGGTCACCTCCATTCGTGTGATTGGTTCATTCTGATGATCCAATCGCATGGATTGACCCATGTTGATGGTCCAATTGCACGTCTGGGCCATACATGTGGCTTAGTCTTGTGATTTGGCTCATACGTATGGTCCAATCGTACGGTTGGTCCATACTCATGGTCCAATCATGCGAAAGGCTCATACTTATGATTTTGACTTTATGACCATTTGACACTTAGCCCTATTAACAATTGATAAAACATTTCGAGCATTCTATTATCTCAGACATGACCATTTTAACTTAGAGAACTTTTGATTACCTCAAACGTGACCCTTTTAACATTTGAAAACCCATTTGGTCACCTCAGACGTGTCCCATTTTAGTGATTAAATCCCAGATGGAATTCCAATGCATAGTCTGACGTTTAATAACTAAACTGACTAAATATTAAACAAATTAAAAAACTAGAAATAAAAGACAAAACTAAAACATAATTTTGTAATTTTTTGTGAGGTGGAAATCCTAAGATAGATAGCAAACAGATTTATTTCTCGAACAGCACAGCTTCAAGTTATTTTGACCATAACTGGAACGATTCATTATGGAATCATACAGGTATATCAAATCATTCGGGACATGTTACCAAAACCTTTTGATGCTAGATTCTTGTTTTCATCCAGAGTCATTTGCAAGTTTAAGAAATCATACTAGTACTATAAGATGCACACACCGATTTGGAGTTTCAAGAATTGCAGCCACGATAATTGTCAGTATACCTGTCCACTTAAATCAATACACAGACTTTTGACACGAATGGTGATATGTTAGGTTTAATTATTTCAACCAGCATTTGTGGATCTCACACTTATATGGTAATCAACATTCCTCAAGAGATGTTTGAATGGTCTACGGGTAGTATTCAAGAAGAAACTATTCTAGAGCTTTCAAATAGCTGCTAAGCCTCAGGTCAGTGCCACCGCACAGCAGAGAGGCACAAACAACAATGAATTCTAGAATATTTAGGTTATGTTTATCCTCAGGTTAGTGCCACCGCACAACAGAGAGGCACACAACCTATCTTCTTGTTTGAGCACTTATATTCTTTTTGCAAAGATCGCACCAACACCATAGGTTATTAGCTTGATTTCTTTTTGCAATTTCATGTGCTTTGCCCATTTTTATGGTCATCCGCACACATTTGTGGCATTTATTTTGCTCGTCACCCCTTATTGGAACTTCGTTGATTATGTTAACCAGGGATAAGATGTTAACCCACAGCTTGTTGAACAATTTAGTTTGAACTTGAAATCACCAACAAGGTCTACTTATCTATTGTGTTGAATCTACCGACACATCATCTAATGGTCTAGCAACCTCTAGGACTACTTTCTTCGTGTTACCTTAGTAGTAGCTAGTTTTACTATCATTTTTCCTTTTATGTTGCTTAGACTTCTTAGACATATACTTCGAATTTTGCATCTTAAATACTTTCATTCTTTTAAAGTCCGAAACTCTTTGTTCCTGTGTACTATCATTTTCCATTAGGCATTGAATCAGTATCACAGATACGATCTCATTTCTATTAGCTAGACTGTCCTCTTCCCTCGTTTTTTTATGTACTGAAATTAAAACAACTAAATTTAATACTAACTTAACCTATTCTCCCCCTAAAATTCTAAAACCGAAACTTTTTGGAGTTTTTGAATTTTATAAAGCAAGAAATTAAAAGAGGAAAAAATAAAGAAAATAAAATCAAAAATGTTGGACTACACAGTTTCATCCTCTGAAATTACATCATTTTTCTTTTTCACGCCATTAACCTCTAAGAGATTTAAAAATCTCAGTTTATCAAAAGCTTTTGTGTAGAGATTGGCGCGTTGAAAATCTGTATTTATTTTAATAACATCGATTAAATGCTTTTCAAAACAATCACGTATAAAGTGATATTTAATTCTGATGTGTTTGGTTTTAGGATGTTGGACCGGATTTTTAGTTATGGCTATAGCAGCAGAGTTATCAACATAAATAGGAGTGTTAGAGAATTGCAAACCGTAATCCCGCATTTGCTATTGAATCCAGATGATCTGTGAACAACAACTTGCAGCAGCAACATATTCAGCTTCACAGGTTGACAAAGCAACCGATGTCTGCTTCTTACACTGCCAGGTGACTAATCTTCTCCCAAGAATTGACATCCCACTAATGTTGACTTGTAGTTCATTTTGCAACCGCCGTAATCCGAGTCACTATACGTTGTAAGCTCGAAATCATCATCATGAGGATACCACAATCCGAGTGTTGGAGTACCCTTCAGATAACGAAATATCATTTTAACTCCGATGAGATGGTTGACCTTCGGTTTCACCTGATATCTGGAGCATAGACACGTCGCGTACATGATATCCGGTCGTGAGGCAGTGAGGTACATGAGAGATCCGATCATTCCTTGGTACATGGTGGCATCAAGCAGATCACCACTTTCGTCGGGTGCCACATCGTGGTTTGTAGCAAGTGGAGTCCCGGTTGCCGAAGCATTCTCCATATCGAACCGACTGAGAATATTACCTACATACTTGGTCTGATGTAGGAAAATTCCCTTAGGTGTCTGATCCACCTGTAACCCGAGAAAGAACTTCATTTCTCCCATGGCACTCATCTCAAATTCAGCCTTCATTACTGATTCAAATTCTTTACATAATTCTTCGTTTTTGGACCCGAAGATTATGTCATCAACATAGATCTATACAAGTAGTAAGTCACCATTCTTTTCTTTGATAAACAATATACAATCAATCACTCCTCTTCAAAACCCGTGTTTCACAAGATGAGTCGAGAGCTTCTCATACCATGCTCTGGGGGCTTGATGAAGCCCGTATAGAGCCTTGTCTAGCTTGTAAACTCTGTCCTGATGATACGAATCCTCAAATCCCTCGGGTTGACTGACGTAGACTGTCTCACGGATTTCACCATGAAGGAATACACTTTTTACATCTAGTTGATAGACTTTAATCTTCATGTAGGATGCATAGGCTAGAAAGATACGGATTGCTTCCATCCGAGCCACAGGTGCAAACACTTCATTGTAGTCAATGCCTTCGACTTGTCTAAACCTTGAACCAAAAGTCAAGCCTTGTTTCTGATTATGATCCCTAGGTCATCATTCTTACACTTCAAGACCTATTTAGTGCCAATCACCTTAGCACCTTTTGGTCTGTCCATAAGGGTCCATACTCCTAACTTTTTGAATTGTAGGAGTTCTTCTTGCATAGCGCTGACCCATGCCTTATCATTTAAGGCTTCATATACATATTTTGGCTCAAATTGAGACACAAAACATCGATAAGCACCATCATGAAGATAGCCTTTCTCCATGACTGAGGCATAATCAGCCGAGTATAGCTGATTTCTTGTTTGTACACCTGATCGAACATCTCCAATGACGTTGTCCAAGGGATGATAAACATTTTTCTAGGATCCAGGAGTAAGGGGAACAACTACCTCATTATCCAGATTGTGAGATCCAGGTTCAGTATCTGAAGCTGTTGGAGTATGAGGTTTCGATGTGTCAGAGGCATCAGGATGCGATGCTTGTGTACTTTCATTAGTGGGAACCTGTTCCTCCTATTCCACATTTGCAGTCTCAACTGCTTCATCATCAGAAGATGAGACGCTTACATCAAGTTCTCTCCCTAAAGGATTAGACGAATCGGCTAGTGGAAACGATGTTGTTGAGTCTTGTGGTGGTGTGTTCAGAGCATCGTACTTCATTTTAGTCAATAACTCATCATCAGGAAGAAAGGTTAGGAGGTTGAAGGACTTAAAGAATCCATCATAATCAAAGAAAAATAACGGTCCTTTTTCCAGCAGGGGGTGGTGTTTCTTTGAACATCAATGTTGCACCACACTTCTACCTGACCCGTTGAGTTGTTATAAACTCTCTTGTCCGGTATATTATATCCGAGAAAGATACCTTCTTCAGCCTTCTCACTAAATTTCCCTGTCTGAGTTTTCTTCAGCAGCATGCACGGTGCGCCAAACGGTTCTAGATACTCCAGATTAGGATTACGTTGCTAGAGCAGTTCATAACATGTTTTCCCATGTTGTTTGACACTAAGACTTGATTGAGTGTGTAACAGAAATTAGCCACTGCCTCATTCCAGATTTGAATAGGCAGTTTCGAGTCAGCTAGCATTGTTCTGGCAGTCTCTATCAAGCTTTGGTTTTTCCTTTCAGCAATGCCATTCATCTGTGGAGTGTAGGCAGAGGTAAATTGGTGTACAATTCCTCTCTGTCTACAGTATGCCTCCATCCACTGATTCTTGAATTCTGTTCCATTGTCTGATTGGATTTGCCTTACTTTCAGCTTGTAGAGTGATTCCAAAGTAGTAACTAGATGTTTGAATGATTCAAAAGTTTCTGATTTGGTTTTCAAAAACATCACCCAAGAGAACCTTGAGTAATCATCCGTTACTACATAGCAATACAGATATCCAACAATGCTCTTTGTACTGACAGGACTAAACATATCCATGTGTAGAAGCTCAAGAGGAAGATCAATTGAATGAACTTTCTTTGCCTTGTGAGCCTTCTTGGTCTGTTTCCTTTTCTTACATGCTACACAAAAATCCGGAAGTTGGAAGTTCTTGATAGTTACTCCATTCACTAAATCATTTTGGACTAAGTGATTCATCTTCCTTGGATTAATGTGTCCCATTTTCTTATGCCAGGAGATTGAGTCCCTCTCAGTTGCTTTTGACAAGAAGCATTAAACCATGTGATCAGTTGTGGAGGCTTTTGATAGATCCAAGACATACAAATCGTTATATCTTGAAGCTGACATAAGAACTTTATCCTCCTCAATCACATAGTCCTTCTTCAACATGTAGCACTTCTTTTTATCAAATACAATTTTAAATCCTTTATCACATATCTGGGAGACTGAAAGTAAGTTGTTCTGTAGTTGTTGAACGTAGTTGACCTTGTCAAACTTAACTTTCTTGTTTCCTACTTCGCCTTGAGCAGTGATGTAGGCTCCTTTATGCCCAACAAATGAAACATGTCCCCCTTTAAATGTGTCTGACGTTGAAAAGGATAGACGATTCCCTGTCATGTGCCTAGACACCCTACTATCAATAATCCAGGTATTAGTGATAGCGTTGTAGCAGACACCCTGCACATTCAAAGAAACTTATTAGTTCAGATTTGGGACCCAAGCCTTAACTGGCTTGGGTGACCCGGAGGAATCACACATCATAAACTCACCCCATTGTCCTTTAGAGGATGAGGGTATATCTTTCTTCATAATCTCCTCACTATCAGATATTATACTTGATTTTTCTTTCCATAAGCTAGTTTTATGTAAGACATGATTGTGATAAACAAACGACTGGCTTATTGTTTGAATTTAGGTTCACTAATACTCTTAGGTGGAGTATTAGATCTCGATTTAGAAAAACTATCTTTTGTATCAAAAAGTTCAATTTTCTTTTTGGGAGTCTGATAATAAGGACAATTGGAAGAGATATGTCCTCGTTTTCCACAATTGTAGCAAGATCTTCCTTCTACAAATTGAGGAAAATCTTTATGTGGGTTTGAGTTTTGTAAAGGTGTGACCTTTGTTTGTTTGGGTTTTGTCATTTCTTTATTAGATGATTCATATGTATTAACAAACTTAATTGTTTTAACATTTTGAACATCTTTAAATTTCATTTTATTTGGACTTTGATGATTACCATGTTTATGATTAACTGGTTTAGTCAATTTGGGTTCTAATGTAGACGTTTGTGAACCTGACCTTACATTAACCCTTTTAATTTCATCATCCAAATTCTCAATAGGCATTTCACCTTTAGATTTCAAAGAAGGCTCCTTCTGTCTAGTGATCTTCTGTAGAGGTTTGACTGTGGAATCGGGATCACTAACCAGATAAACATTAATAAGCAACAACCACATATTATATCATTGAATCAATTCATAACATATGTGTAAGACATGAAAGACTTTTACATTAAAGCTCATAAACTAGGAACATGATGTATCTACAAGCTTCAATAATTCGAGGACCACCAAGATTCCTGCTCCTTTCATCAAGTTCAAGAGCTTCTATTTTGGCAATCATGATGTCCAAGGTGGTACTCTCTAGATCAAGAGTGTTTTTTAGCATTGTAACATTTTGTTTCCAACTTTTTGGAAGACTGTGAAGCATCTTCTTGTTTAGTTCTTTGACTTTGTATGTAACCCCCATGATCTCTAAATCATTCACCATGCATAAATCTATGCAGTTATTTAGACATGGACTCCCCCTTGGAGTGATGAAAGGTTTCATATTGATTAACAAGCTTATCCTTGTTAATTTCAGCTACTTCACTGCTTCCTTCACATATTATCAGCAGTGCATCCCATACAGCTTTAGCAGTTCAATACTTTTCAAGTCTTTCCAGCACATCCATTTTCAGTGTTGAGTGAGTATAGAGTAAGCTTTGAGATCAACCTTTATCTTCTTGTAGTCATCATCATCAAGAGTCAGATCCTCATTGGGTATTCTTGAGGTTTTGTACAGTGCAGCCTGATCAGTAGAAAGTGTCATAGGAATATGAGGCCCTTTACATATTGAAACCCAATAGTCTGGATCTACACCTGTAATATAGTTCATGAATCTAATTTTCCATTGCTTAAACTCAGTTTTGTATTTAAGCATGGGAGGTTTTGGAGTATGACCAAGTTCTAAAAAATTATGTGAATCCATTTTAGTTAGTTGTTTTTAACTTGTTTGAATAATGATTAGATTGATTGTTAAATCCAACTAGTCCAAATAGTCCAGAACATGTTTAAGGAATCAGATCTGCTGATGTTTTGTGAGTTTTTGTTGTAAGTTTTTGAGTTTTATCAACTGTTCACAACTTTGTTCTTGAAGATGAGAACAGATGAACAGTAACTATTGAAGAGTTTTCTGTAGTTTTTTAACTTGTATGTTGAGTAGAGGTAGTCGAACCTCTATCAGCAACTCAATCACCAGATCAATCGAGTTCTGTTCAGATCTAGGCAGATCTGAAAAAGAACCGAGAGCCAAAGCTCTGATACCAATTGACTGGGGTGTGTGTGAGAGATTGATATTCTCACAAGAACCGAATATGATGATTGAGTCAATGATTGTATGGCAGAATCAAACAATCAAGGAACATTAAATGCAAGATATACTCATAAATGCTCTTTTGTATTAATGAAGGTGAATGTTTACAATGAATGCTAGGGTTTGAACATTAAACAGTAACAATACACCTTAAGAACATAAAACTAAACAAAATATTCTGATTGTCTATAATGTCTATCAACATTCACCTCACATACGAGGTTTTCTATTCTATTTATAGGCTGACAAGATGCCTTTTACAAAATGACTAAACTACCCCTGACCTATACATCAGAGAACTAATCTAAGTCTTCATCAGCATTTCTTTTCTTCATCTGCATTAGTCAATGCGGATGTGTTGATCTTGATCAGCATTTCTTTATTCATCCGCATTGACTAATGCGGATGTGTTGATCTTCATCAGCATTTCTTCTTTGTTTTCAGCATTAGTGTTTGGTCATCAGCATTGAAAAATATGGATGAACAAACACTTATGCGCATTTGTTTTCGGGCATCTGTATTAGTTAATGCGGATGTACAAAACTTGTCAGCATTTGTTCCAGCTATCCGCATTTGTTAATGTGGAAGAACAAACATTTGTCAGCATGTGTTCCGTGTCTTCCGCACATGCAAATGCGGTTAGCCAACACTTGTCTTCTTTGCAAATTTTTCATCTGCATTAATACTTAGACTTATGGGATTACCAGCAGAACAACCATCAACACACCACTTGAGTTGGCATGTTTGATCCTTTTAGGGTCCAACATGAAGTTTGCTGCAGTGCTAGCAGGATCTTCCGAAGGTCCAGTCATAAAAACTTCCGAAGCAACAAAATTTTCCGAAGTTTTGAAGGTCAAGTCCAAACTTCCAAAGGTGGTGTGGAAGACAAAGAAAGACCAAATGACTGAGAGTTCTCCATTAACAACAGCAATAGATCATCAAAGCACAACTATAGGATCTAATATTGTTTCATTACCTTCTACTTCTTTTGATCATCCCAAGACCAATAAGGCTTGGGTTTCCAAATATAACTAATCATTTTCTTAGTGCATGAATAACTCAAGACAAACAAAAATGTCTGGATCATTGATAGCACCTGTTCTAGGCACATGACAGGCAATAGGTCACTACTCCAAAATTTTAAAAGAATTGATGGAGGGGCGGTTGCTTTTGGAGGAGATGAAGGTGGTTACATTTCTGGAAGGGGCAAGGTCATAAATGGTAAGCTCAACATTGAGAATGTAAAATTTGTCAAGGAGCTTGGATACAATCTTCTAATTGTATCTCAATTTTGTGATCAGAGTCATAACATGATCTTTACTGAGCATGAGTGCATTGCTCTTAAGCCCGAGGTGGTCATTCCTCATGAGCATATCCTGCTTAGAGCCCCTAGGAGAGGGAACATGTACAAGATGGATTTGCAAGAAACATCTTCCTCAGGAGAAGTTTCATGTTTTCTATCTTAAGAAAATAGTGATGAGTCTTTCCTTTGGCATAAAAGAATGTGCCATGTAAACTTTAAAAATATGAACAAACTTATTAAGAATGATTTGGTAACTAGAATGCCAAAGAAAGAGTTTACAAGTGATGACCATTGTGTGGCAAGCTTGAAAGGGAAGCAACACAATGTATCTCACAATCCAAAGGAAAGAAACTGCATCACTACTCCCCTACACTTGTTATATATAGATCTTTTTGGCCCCACCAGTGTAATGATTCTAGGAAGGAACTCTTACTTTTTAGTGATCATAAATGACTTTACAAGATTCACTTGGGTCTTCTTCCTTAGAACTAAGGATGAGACTCCTGAGATTTTGAAAATTTTCATCTTAAAGATTGAGAATCAATGTGATCACAAGGTCAAATCCATAAGATGTGATCAAGGAACTAAATTTAAGAACCAAATCCTTGATACATTTTGTGATGAAAAGGGTATTACAAGACAATATAGTGCACCCAGGACTCCTTAGCAAAATGGTATTGCTGAGAGGAGAAACAAGACACTTATTAAAGCTGCAAGAACTATGTTTTCTGACTCTAAATTGCCCATCACCTTCTGGGCAGAGACAGTCAATATTGCCTACTATGTGCAAAATAGAGTTTTAGTGGTTAAGACTCATGGTAAGACTTCTTATAAACTTTGGCACAAGAGGAAACCTTTTATTGGTTTTCTTAGGTTATTTGGATGTCCTTGCACCATCTTGAATACCAAAGATCAAATTGCCAAGTTTGCTGAGAAATCAGATGATGGACACTTCATTGGATACTCTTCCCAAGGTAAGACTTATAGAGTATACAATCTCAGAACTAGAGAAGTTGAAGAGTCAACAAATGTGACTTTCAATGAGCACACTCCCAGTGTGAAAGGTTCTGGTCCTGATTGGCTGTTTGTTCTTGATTTAGTTACCAACTGTTTTAACAAATCTTGTGAGCATGTTTCAGGATCTACAGACATACTACCTACAGGTGATCCTGATCCAAGATTTGAGTTGAGAAGACCTTCAAGTTATACATCTTCAACTCCAGTTGTAACTAACTCTGCAAATGAAGTTTCTATCAGCACAATAATGACAAATTCAGCTGATACATCTAAAATGCCTTCAAATTCCAGCTCAGAGGCTCCACAACCAGATAAAGAAGCTTCAATTGTAGAAGAAAACGGTGGTGGTGATAGTGATCAAGAATTTCTTGATGCTGACAACCACTCCATAGAAGACAACATCAATGATGAAACACACTCTTTGGATAAGTGTGTTGATATGGTGGGAGAAACATCAATGCCAGATCTAAAATTCTCTAATTTAGATCACTCTCAGCAACTTGTTGTGATCCCTCAGCTGAGGATCCACAAGTCTCATCCCACCACATATATCATTGGAAATGTTGACACAGGGGTAAGAACAAGAGGACAAACCAATAAAGCAAATTTTTTTCTTCACTCTTGTTTCTTATCTCAGATAGAGCCCAAGAAGATTGATGAGGCTCTAAAGGATGGAAGTTGGGTTGAAGCTATGCAAGAGGAGCTAGTTTAATTCAAAAGGAAAAAGGTTTGAAACCCATGTCCTCTTCCTCATGGGAAGACTACTATAGGAACCAAATGGGTGTTTAGGAATAAGAAATATGATAGAGGAATTGTCATCAAGAATAAAGCTAGACTAGTTGTTCAAGGGTACACACAAGAAGAAGGAATTGACTACACTGATGTCTTTGCTCCTATAGCAAGATTAGAAGCTATTAGGATATTCTTGGCTTTTGCTGCATCCAAGAACTTTAAGGTCTATCAACATGATGTCAAGTGTGCTTTTCTCTATAGGGAAATTGATGAAGAGGTGTATGTCAAACAACCACTTGGTTTTGTAGATCCTGGTCATCCTGATTATGTCTGTAAGCTTGATAAAACTCTTTATGGGCCGCATCAAGCACCAAAGAAGTGGTATGAGACTCTATCTCGGTATCTCTACAAGCATGCATACAGAGGGGTACTATAGATGGAACTTTCTCCATCAAAGGACAATGAAATGACTTGATGCTAGTTCAAGTATATGTAGATGACATCATCTTTGGTTTAACTAATCCAAAGCTCTGCAAAGATGTTGAGAAGCTGATAAAGTACAGATTTGAAATGAGTGCCATGGGGGAACTCAATTTCTTTCTGGGAATTCAAGTGAAGCAAGTTGAAGATGGCATCTTCATAAGTCAGTCAAAGTATGTTCAGGACATACTCAAAAGGTTCAACATGACTAATTGTAAGATTGCTAAGACATCCATAGCAAAGAAACCACTCCATTGGACCTGATCTTGAGGGGGAGTGTATGGATGAACACCTTTACAGGGCTATGATTAGGTCTCTTATGTATCTTACAGCTAACAGGCCTGATATCATGTTTGCCACATGTATTTGTGCAAGATATCAAGCCAACCCCAAGATGTCACATCTTATCACTACCAAAAGAATTCTAAGATACCTCAAAGGTAAAAGAAAAATGACTTCTGAGGAGATTGAGGATGAGGAGAGAGAGGAAGAGGAAGCTAAGGGGAGAAAGTTCCTCTATTGGGTCTGCTAGATTCATTAAAGCTACTATTAGGGATGCTCCCAGGCCAAACACTCAGGATGATGAGTTGAGGGCAGTCAGGATAAACTATTTATAGACAAGGAACTATGATATTGATAATATCATCTCCCTCCCCTTAGATGAATTAAATGAACTGGATGACATGGAATTGTCAAGGGAAAGAAAGGAGGCAGAGGATGCAAAATTACTTCTTCAAATCAAAGAAGAAAGAAGACAGAAAAGAATCTAAAAGCATGTGCCTACCCTTTCTCTAGTTCAAGAAAGTCCTGTACAAGAGGATGTGGCTCAACAAGAACCTCAGGTAGACAAAGAAACTGACAGGATCAAAATATCAACTACCTGAGTGCCACAGGCCTCTATCAGGCAGATGTACTTCTTCCCCTATCCTTAGAATACATTGATTTTGCTCCTCTGGGTGCTAGGCGCTTCCGTGGTTCGCGAGAAGGAAAAAGGACTCATCCTTTGTTGCATCTGGCGCGAGATGATAAAGAGAGAGCTTCGTCTATCGATGAACAACGGATTGACGGATCAACGGATAGATTCGATTCAACAGGGACTGAAGCTGACAAGCGATAGCCAAGTTAGGTGTAGGAAGGAAGATAAGCATCCTAATCCTCTTTTTATTGAGTATCTCAAACAACTTGAACTTGAAGTAACCAAAGAAAGAACAATCACAAAGAAAAGGTTAAGGGAAGAAGCTATAAAGTCGAGAGCTATCATCCAGAAAAGTATGAAGAAGTCTGCTGATAGGCAGAGGATGATGAGCTTCTTGAAGCTATATGGATTCTCCAGAAGGAGACTTGGCCCCATGTATCTATCCACTATGGATGAGCATATAAGGGTGATCAAGCAGAAGATTCAAAGATGAGAACTAGTTGACTTACACTCCCCACCAAGTCAGGTCCCTCAAGAAGTGGCGGTTAAGGTTGAACCATTTAGGACAATACAACATGAACCTCCTGCTAAGAATCAGCAAGCTTCTACTTCTGATTCACAGCAGGGTTCTGTCCCCTCTCAATCTGAACCCGTGAGAGAGGAAGACCCAACTAAGAAAGACAAAAGATCAATAAGGTGTTACAGGCTAGTCTTCTTAGTTAAGAGGTTCAAAAAGGAGAAAAAGGATGGCCTCTAAACTAAATCCAAAGAAGAAGAAGAAAGAAGCATCCATCTCTAAACCTCAGGATGAGTCAGAACATCCTAAGGATGTGCAATAAGAGGATGCTACATCAACTCCAATTCAAATAGCTCCTCTAGCATCAAGAAGACCCATCTTGTCCTGGACATACACTACAAATCTAAAAAGATGGTATGTTATTAGAGATCAAGGTGTTAAAGATGTCTACACATGGCAAGACATGTTCAATCTACCTCTGCATGATCTCTTTGACATGAAAAGATACTATGAGAGTCTGAGTGATATTGATCATCTTACGAAGAAAGGGATGGTCATCATCATGATGTGGACTGTTGAAATCTCAAGTCTTTAAGTGTTTTGGTAGCATCAGCCTAGAGGAAGTTTGTAAGGTTTCATATAAGGCTAATGCAACCCTAAACATCCAAAGTCTCTCCTGCATGCATGCACAAGTATACTGAAGTAGAATGCTTTGGAAGTTTCACACTCTTCCTTAGAAAACATTTTAAGTGTGAAATCTTCCGAAGCCAAGACCAATATCTTCCAAAGCCAAACATGAAGTTTTTCGAAGCTTCAAATATAAAGTCTTCCGAAGCCAACTCTTGAAGACAAATTTTTTTCGAAGTCTTTTTAACACATGCTATTATCTGATGTACCCTTATCATAAAGCTGGACCACCTTTTCGCTACAACTCTAATTGGACACCAACTTTACATAAGTTGGTGAAAGGTTCATGCTTTTGGTAACTGTACATTGAGGTATTGAGTCTATATTTTCTACTTTATGTACTTTTATCTTTTTTGTAATATATTAGGATGTGAACTATGACATGTCATAGTCACTAGTCAAAAGACAATCTGCCTTTTGACTCTACATTGATTTTGTTATTGTCTAGATCAGGTATCCAGCTAGCATTCAAAGTATGGTCGACTGTAGGTTGTAGTATAAGTATATCTGGTCCTTGTATCTTATTGTTATTGCTTTGTAAACACTTGTAAGGAACTAGAGAAATATATACATCATCCTTGAAAACCAATTACTTGTGTTCTAGTTCTGTCTCTTTATTACTTGTGTTTTTTAGCTCTCATATAAACTGGGTTTTTTAGTTCCCCATTTGATCTGTTAAGTGTTATTGAACACTCTCCACTTGTGTTGTTGTGTTGTAAAAGTGCATTGCACCCTTCCTACGGTCCTGCAATATTTTTTAAACATATTTTAGTTAAAAGGAAAGTCAAATCAATTATTTTTATAATTTTTATATTTATTACGAGAAAAATACTAAAATTAATTTTTTTTAATATACTTAAATAATAAGACGTGTTTTGAAAAAACTTTAGATTATAGATTATAAATTTAATTTTGCTAAAAAAACAAATCATTCCAATCCGGGGGATATTTGCAATTTTGTAAAGCACGAGGACATTTCTTGTCTTACACACCGATTTGCCCTCTTTCTGCAATCTTAAACCCTCCCTCAGCCCTCATCAAAACCCTTCTTCTTCACCTCCTCCTGCTAACCCCCGTCTTCCGTTCCACTTCCACTGGTTTCACCTCTTCTCCACCATCCCACTACTGATCCAATTTCATATCCCCTTTATGATCAATCGTCTTTCTCTATAATCGATCACAGACTCACCATGAAAGCTTTCAGACTCATTCATACACTTGCTAATCAATCTTCAACACAAAAATCCTACATCAAACCACCCACTTTTCTCTCTCGGTTCTATGCATCCCAGCCCCTACAAGAGAAACCCCTGTCCGAAATCGAAGAAACTCACACCGCCGGCAGCAATGGCTTCGGATTCGACAGCAGCCATTACGAATTACCAGCTGAAACGCATGTCGCGAATAGGGAATCCACTTGGGACGAAAAGTATCGGAGGAAGGTTAACAAAACTCTATTCGGAGAAGAGCATGACCAATTGGTGAAAGATAAGAAGAACAAGAACAAGAGTAAGAGTGAGAGGATGATGGAGCAGGAAGAGAAACGCCGTCGTAGTGCTATTCTCTCACAGGCTTTGCTTGAAGCTGCGGTGGCTCCAACCGATGATGATGATGATGATGAGGAGGAGGATGATGATAGTGAGGTGGTGAAGGTGGAAGATCAGTTGTCTTTATCAGTTGGGATCATTGGTGCTCCTAATGCTGGAAAATCTGCGCTCACCAATTTCATGGTTTGTCTGCTTCAACTTCGTTTTTGTAATGTTGCAGACGTCAATTGATGCTTATGAGGGGGTGTTTCATGTTTGCCATAAAGCAGATCATCAAAGTCTTTGGTTATGATTCTAATTTACTGAATCATTTAGGGTAAATATCATCAAAGTTGGATGATGTTATTAAACTGATTATTAGATTAATGCACAATCACCAATCTATTTCAAATACATGATTATCCTGTTTCAATAATGGTTTTTGCAATCTCACATCTAAGCACCCTAGAGTCATACAAGAACAGACTACCCAAGCACTTTCGGAGCAAATCGACCAACTTTAACTTCAGAACTGATAGGGATGCATAAATTTGCAAGGAACAATTAATAACTGTAGACTTTATGAGTAGTTGCGTGGAATATATGAATGAAAGTTGTAATCATTGTTGATGACTTGATGTATTGTTTATCAGGATGAAGCAAGTACTTATAACTGATATGAAAGCCAATTTTTTAGTCCTAGTTTTAAAATCCTTAGTTATTGTTAGATGTGGAGTGTATATTTTGTATAATTTATTGTTAGACAATTACGTTCATGGCATGGTGGATTGGTGGTGGACCGGTGGCATTTTAGACATATAGATTCTTAAATGTAGATATTTTAGATTGGTGATCCATAAATGTATTGTTGATTTGTGTCTAGGACAGGTAGAGGCAGGAATTTTGACCATTTTATATATGAGTGGGTCAATTCGGTTTATGTTTAATTTCTAACACGTCAAGCAGGCAAACACAAAATTAGTGTTAAGGGAAACAGGTTAAACATGCTAAAAGTGACCGAAAATGTATTTTTGATGCATAAAACCTTCCAAATCATTTACTTATAAAGTCAGATTGTTGTTGAAGGAGTATATACATATTAATAATTGCTGACACCCTAATTATCTACAAATTAACAGCCCTTGAACTGTACAGAAAATATCCTTTTGACTTGTTGCCCAACCAGCTTGTTTTGACACGTGTTACTTTAGGTAGACATTTTGATATGTTGTTTTTTACAGCATTTTTTGGGCATTAACTGTTTCATCTAACTGACAGTTAATTAACAGACTGTTCACGTCTTCATAAAGTGTTTGCAAAAAAAAAAATACCAACTTTTTTCACCTTATTTTGGTGGCTTCAGCTTATGTTTTGAATACGTTTTAATAACATTTTTAGGTTGGGACGAAGGTTGCTGCAGTTTCACGGAAGACCAACACAACTACACATGAAGTATTAGGAGTGATGACGAAAGGAAAAACACAAATAGTACGTCTCTATAATGTGTTGTGACTTGGGTTGCACATGGGTGTACATGTGCATTTGTTTTGAAATTCCTTTTATAGAATAGTCATTAACGTCAACATCTTTCTTTCTTTTATTTTGCAAATTGTTGTCTTCTCAGTAAACATATTATAACCTTTTACATTCTTACAACGTTATCTCCTTTATTTACTAGACCGTTCTTTTAATCAGTATTAATAATAAATATTTCAACTATCCTCACTTTAGTTTTCTTTTGTGAGCAGTGTTTCTTTGACACCCCTGGGCTTATTATGAGAAGTAGTGGACTCCCAAAATCCGATGTTAAAGTTCGAGTTGAGAGTGCATGGAGTTCAATAGATCTTTATGACATGCTTGTTGTTATATTTGATGCTCATAGACATCTTACCAGGTTTATTCTTTACTAGCCATTCTCCTTTTCGTGTGTTTCATTCTTTTCTTGCTTGCATATAGACCTAAGAGACATACAAATGCTATGTTTCCTTTTGATATTTTAAGACTCTCATTTTGTGAGCCCTATTGAGAAGCTGTATAATGAAGATATATTATTGTTTAGAAACTCAATTGATGAGAATAAAAAGGTTACATTTTATTTTTATTTGAACACAGTTTGAGGTCGTCATTTAGGTGAATAATTTGATCAAGTATCACCACACATATGTTTATAGATAAAAAAATGATCTCAACTGTAGATGGCCTCTATAGATAGGGCATGAGTTTCTGAATGAAGTTATCTATTGAGCATTTATTTCTAATAAATACTTACAGGAGCTTACATCAAAAGATGGAATTGGGTATTTCTTCATCTTGTTATCTAATTAGCATTCTTGACCCAGGAAGTCTATTAGTTGCTCTATGCATGACACATGAAGTCGAGGGGTGTTTGGATGTGCAATGAAATTGATTTTGTGATTTAAAGTTGCAATATCCAATTTGGATTTTGGTAGAAGTGGTTGTGATTATTAAGGGTCAACATAATCAGATTAGTAGAAGCAGCAATAAGAAAACTGATATTTGAGGATAAATGTGAAATTACCTGCTATCCCTAGCTTCATTTAGCCGATTATCTCTTATTATTCTTCGAACATAAACCAAGATCAATAACAAATATTTCTGTACTTATGCATCTAGGCCGGATAAAAGAGTGGTTGGACTTATTAAACAAATGGGTTCACATGCCAATCCAAAACAAAAACGAATATTATGCATGAATAAAGTTGATTTGGTAGAGGAAAAGAAAGATTTGTTGAAAGTTGCAGATCAGTTTAAAGATCTTCCTGGATATGAAAGGTAATTTATATACATTTATCTTCATCTTGTTGTCTTATGATTATCTTTTCATCCCAGTTTTTTTCTCTTAACTTGAAAGTTGATCATTCTTTTATGTTCCCATTAGGTATTTCATGATTTCTGGGCTAAAAGGTTCTGGAGTCAAAGATCTTCAACAATATTTAATGGAACAGGCATGATTATTTTTATTTGCTTTCTGAAGTACTACTTTTGAAGTCATTTAATATCACATTCTTTTTGCTTGCTAAAAGCCAAATTTCTGCTATATGTTTATTGAATCTGGAAATAAATCAATCTTAATTTGCTGTTTATAAGCTAAACAATCTTGATCTAATAGCATTGTGGACTACTCACACATGAAAATTTTAGCCAAGGACAAGAATATTATATAAAATACATGATTTACAAGCTCTGTGTATGAAATGGCAGGATTCTACTTGCACATAGCTTTACAGAAGTGTTTAGAGTGTTAGTCAAGTTTCTTGAATTCTCTGCAAGACAATACGAGGCACATACAGGCTAATAATCATTAATCCATGATTAAATAAGAGGTAGTTTGATATATCAGTTAATATGACTAGAAGCCAGTTTGTCGAATGGCCATCTGATGTATGATGTATCATTAATTAGTTTGTAATAATAAAAAAGCCTGGAGATTCTATACAAAAAGAAAAGTCAATGTTAACTTACTAACGAAGATGACAGGTGTAAAAGTGGGTCAACACCAAAGAATATACAGTGTATTTTAAGATCTAACATGGAGACAAATAGGTGTGCATCCTAACAATGAAGTAGGAAATGAACGAATCTGATAATTATGCATCTTTTTTCCCAATAGTAATTGTGTCTAATTGTTTAGGCAGTTAAAAGACCATGGGATGAAGATCCACTCGTCATGACTGAAGATGTTATGAAGAACATATCATTAGAAGTTGTTAGGGAAAAGTTTCTAGACCATATTCATCAGGTATTGATTGGCTCTTTTTCTCTTCCAATTTACGGCAACACCTCTGGAATTCTATGCAGCCCCTCTAGTTGACTTGGATTCTAATTATTTTTTTTTTCAAATGTCCCACATGAGTTGTGACATTTTCTTCATTGGAACTTTTTTTAGAAGTTAAATTACCTATCAATTGGAGGTCACAAATTTGACTCATTACTTATAAATGGGTTGATTCTGGTTATGCTACATCTTTAAGGGGTCAAACATGTAAACTAGAATAGATTAGCTAATAATGAAATAGGCCATATGGCTGAATGGGTTAAAACTTACCTTGTATTGTTGATACATAAAGCCTCTTGAAATGTTTACTAAAAAATAGGATTTTTATTCAAGTAGAGTAATTTTTGCAATCATATTTGACCCAAGTTATAAAGAAATAGACAATTTTGGACAAGAAGTGAGCCTGGTCAACACAAACCTTTTTGATCTCTACCAAAAAATTACCTGATTTGACCTGGTCAATTTCCCCACTACCTATAATACTACACAAGACTTCAATTTGAGGGCCAATATCATTTATATTTTGATGGAGCTGAGAGTTCATGAACAACATGATTTGTAACAGGAAATTCCATATGATGTTGAACATCGATTAATAGATTGGAAAGAATTGAGGGATGGTTCTATAAGGATTGAGCAGCATCTCATCACCAACAAAGTTAGCCAACGCAAAATTATAGTCGGCAAGAATGGTTCTAAAATAGGGTAATGCTCATGTCACAACTCTCTTATTTGTTGTGGATTATTTTTTTCTGATTTATATGATCTCAATAACACCAAAAAGAGATTTTCGTTTTGCTACGTGTTCATATACTGTTCATTAAACCTTCTTGTGTATTGTTTACCTAAAACCACCTTAGATAGCTTTATTGACGGTTAACTTTTTGCATGCATTGTAGAGGTGGCAAGATGGGTTGTTAAGTAATGGGTTCGGGTCCAACACCTTATTTTTGGAGGGAGTTGAAATGGGCCAGCCGACCAGGGCTGGTTGCATTTACCCACAAACACTTCTTTGTTGATTTATGTATAAATAATTAATCTGTTGATTACAATTAAGAAATCAAACTATTGAATAAAATAATTTAGGGGGTTGTATGCATTAACAATATACCGCGGGCCTTCAGCAAAATTTTAAGTCTTGTTTGAGATAAAAGAAACCCAAATTGAAAAAGGCCGACATTGCCTGCCTTTACTTTCTATCATAAGATGGGAATAGCAGGATCCTTCTTCAGCAAAATTTTAAGTCTTGTTTGAGATAAAAGAAACCCAAATTGAAAAAGGCCGACATTGCCTGCCTTTACTTATAGGGTAGAAAAATTCATTCCATTATTATAATCTATCATAAGATGGGAATAGCAGGATCCTTGAAATTCACAATTTCATCTGTTTCTTTTATCCACTTTTAGTCTTTCTTTATAATCTGGACAAACATGTGAATATTCTCTTTGTTTTATCATGTTTTATTTGTGTATCTTCTCTCTTAATATTTGATACTTCCAGGAGAATAGGTGTTGAAGCCAATGAAGAACTGAGATCCATATTTAAACGACATGTTCATCTGATCCTTTTGGTCCGACTGAAATGAGGGAATAATGAAAACAACGATTATTTATACCTGTGCTGCTTCTACTCATAGATCTAAGAACAAAACAGTGGGCTTGTGCTATGTTGGAGCTTGTTTTAAGGTTTTAGCTCATCTGCAGGATTGATATTTTTGACAACCGAGATCCGATTAATTTACAAACTATTCAGAATGGAAGACCACTACCATGTTTTCTTTCTTTTCTTTTTTATTCCTTTAGTATGTTCGATAGACATGCCAGAAATGTAGTTTTTTTGGATGTAATTTCTTTGTAATATTGATTCCTAACCGAATTCTAGGGATTTCTCTCCGCTAGGAATACAATTGATTGTACAGTAATAACTACAATATCGTATTTCAGTGGCATATGTGCTTCAATCGTGTCATTATGTATATATTAACCATATTGTTGGATCGGTTTAGGAATGAACAAAAATTTTCTAGTGTTCGGTAGCTAATAAATGCAGAATATAAGTTAACTGTCTACAACAAACAAGAACACTTTGAGTAAATAATAAGTTCTATCAAAGTATTAACTTAATGACTTTTTTATTATAAAGAGTAATAACAACATATAATAAGTGGGTAATAACAACATATAATAAGTGGGTAAAAAAACTAATACTAAAATTATTAAAATGTGATATCGTTATGCTATGAAAGCTAAACACTAGAATGAATTCTAATCATTTATTCTAGGTTTAAGATTAATGTTCTAGTCATTTATTCTAGGTTTAAGATTAATGACATGTTTTAGTCATTGATCTACACGTTATGACATACCACGAATGTGCATTACTATTGGTTATAAACATATGTACAATAAAAGACGGGAAAATGGTACTTTAGATGATCAACATTTTGTAGAAGTATGTTGTCGCTAATACTCTTTGGTATTGACAGTATGGTCTAATGCAACAGTTAATCAAACCGTACAAGTGCCGATTCACGGTGGTTTAGTACTTAGGAGATTTTGACATTTATGGATCAGTACAAAACTTAGAGTTTTTACATATATAAAAATCAAATGCATCAATCCTTCTTTTGAAAACTCAAAACATCAATCTTGCTCTTTTGAAAAATCAAAAGATCGACTAATCCGTTTTCAATTTTGAAAAGTTCTGTTAGGTTCTTAACAACAATCGGCCATTCCACACGCTGCCTAGCATAGACGTCATTATCTATCCTTCTCTTGGTTCAACACATATGTTTGCTTAAAATTTGCCTCTTAAAACTCATAATATAGATATACTTATTTTCATACTTCTGATACTAACACTGCTCCCTTCAAGCTAAAATCATATTTAGCAAATAAATCATGATATATTATGCTAGGGGTATTGTAGAACAGAACAATGCATTAGTGTTTAGTGATAATTAAGCAAACAAGAGGCAGTCCATCAATGGCTACTACTACAGTACTACTATATCCTCAAAACTAAAAACCTCTAAATTTATTCCACTTTTGATGATTTGGAAACCTAAGTAGAGGCATCACCCTGTTGCAATTTTAATCAGTTTCTCTTGCCACGCATGCTCAATGAATTTTATCTGGAGTATCGAGGGATGAAAAACAATAATTCTGCATTCACTACATGAAAGAAATAGAAATAGTTAGTATTCAATGTAGATGTTGATCACTTATGACACTATAATACTGCTGAATTGAGATGAGTCTATTTAACTTATGTTTTATGTCCAACTATCAAATGATTAAGTTGATAGATCAAACAAAATGAAACACATCAAATGGAGCATTTGAGATACATAAAACCTCCTAAATGACTTTATTAAAACTAAATTTATATTGCTATCTTGATTGTCTAATCATATTTAATGTAGTTATTAGTTATAGAATTATAAAAGAGGTGGTACAGAAAGTGTTCATGGGTAGAGCCAACCCAACTATACCAGTTATATTGACACAACAGTTCATTTCCGTAAGCTGTCTAACTCTTACCTGAAGCAAACGTAACTAAGAGGTTGTTGCTGTCCTTATATTTTATAAATTAACGAGCTTTGCTAATCACCTGAACTATAGCTCCTCTTTTCTGGAATCGTCCAGTGTTATATTATCCTTGTTCTTCTTAATAAAGTCGATAATATTTTCTTTTGTTCTCTTTCCGTTGTACTGCAACAACTTTCCACTTGCTGACTTGAAGTACAATGTAGGGTAACCTTTGATTTCAAAGCCTTCATGCACAATATCATTTGCAGTAGCATCCTACACCAAAGTAATAAACAAATAACTCAATGAGCTACAAACAGGACAAATTTAAGGTTTTTGTAGGTGAAAACGTCATTACTTGCTAGTCTAAGATGATTAAAAATTTGAAATAAAAACTCTTACCATCTTAGCAATGACAACATCTGCATCTTTTGCAAATGACGCAGCCACTTTATCCAGGATTGGAGCCAATATTTTGCAATGCCCGCACCACGGAGCATACATCTCCAACATAACTGTAATTTTTTGAATGTCTGGTTATTGGTTTCTGATTCAAGAACTGTAACTAAGCCTATCAATATGGCAGATTACTAATGACCAAATTAAATGGGTCATTACGTGAGGCTAAATGGATTGTTATTTCATGACCCAAACCCTTTTCTAATCCCACGCCCTGCTTCCTACGTTTTCTGCTTTTGTTCGTTTAATTAATTTTTTTGTTATAGAATAATTATATTAACGTGTGACATTTACAAGGATTAGTTTTAAGAACTTTAGCTTATAAAAATGTTCATACAAAAAATCGATTAGTGCTATAATGCAAGCCACGTTAAGAAATTCTGTTTGATGATCATATCAATGTCATGTTTTAAAATTTACTTTAGAAAAGAACAATCCTTCTTTAGAATCATGGATTGACCTCAACATTTATGCAGAAAAGGGTGAATTCATCGGCTTGAATCAGTTTTTAAATCTGTTAGATCACGCAATGGGATCATACATATCAAAACCCTATCCTTGGACATGCATATAAGAAGCCCATGCTCCTTAAGAGGGGTTATTCGTGCTTAACAATCTACATGTTAAATATGCACATGGATGAACTCCTAAAGTTTACATACCCAATAAAGGAATATTAATGCATAAAATAAAAATTTAGTAAAATGGTAATGACAAAATGAGAGTACTTTAACTAAAGAATTAATGTTTAGCATACCATTTTTCCCCGACTTGAAAACAATGTCATCGAAATTGTCAGCAACAACCACCTTCACAGGCTGATTATTGATTTCGGGTATGGGCTCAGATTTCACATATGGTGCAATTTTTCCATCCTGTATGTTCATATAATATTCTTAGTGAAACTTTTAGTCCTTATTCATAGTTATATACATTTTAAAGAGAAACAAGTTATTGCAAAGTTATCAATCACCTTGTACTCTTTCAACCATGATTCAAGGTGGTCAGGCTCTAAGTTTGGTTTCACATACTTCTCTTTATCATCATTTATCACCATGACAGGAACATGGTCTTTTTTAAGTCCAAAAAACTATTAATTCAAACATTAGTAATGATCATGTGAAAGCATAATAATCGCACATTATTATTACAAATTAAAATGGTTTTAGAGATGCTAACCTGGAAAGCACCTTGAGTGGCCTCAATATCTCCCATCAGAAAACTTATTCCCTTTCCCTTGTGCTCAGTGGCAATATCATGATATTTGGACTCAAAAGCACCAAAAGGCTTGCTACTGAAGTTCACGAAAAGCATAGCCTACCAGTTCAACAATATCTAGTTACAAAATTTCAGAAACTAAGAGAAAACATAAGGATCTTTTTTCAATAAAAATTTTTTTAACTGCCAAGATAATGACTTGAAATGAAACAAATAATATGTGAAGGTAAAATATTGTTCACCTTTGCATTGGGAGTGTTAAAGAATTTGATGAGGAAGGGGTGATTCTTCGGATCATTATCAAAGACAGTTACAGTAGGAATGCTTGCCTCCTCAACAAACTTCTCTAAGGCATCCAAATTGAAATCCTACAAAACAATGTGAATTCTGTTCTGAGAAAGAAGTGAACTAAACTATTAATAGGAATTGCTCTAAAAATTTTGCTAACTTAAGTTAAACACACCTCAAAATCCACCACGAGTTCATCGAAAGGCTTGAATAAACGGACAATAGGTCCAGATACAGAAGAATCACCTCGCGGTAGAAGCTTTGAATCTAATGTATGAGCAAACTCATTATCAACTCGTAATTTTTCAGCTAAAGCTAGAAATGCATTAAATTTCTCTCCCGAAAATTCAGGGAAAATTCCAACCTAAGATTAACAAACGACTACATTATACATGGTTGGCGCAAATAATTAACATTATACTTAGAGGTGGCAAAATGGGTGGTCGGGCTAATTGGACGACGGGTCAAAACAGGTCCAGAGGGGTAAGGTTGACCCGGAACACTTATTTGTTTATTTGTTTACAAAAGATTAATGCTTTAATTAAGTATGATTACAAGAACTATATTATTACAATAATAATCCAGCTTTTGGGCACTTGATACAATCAACCCATTCATCTGGTATCCTTTTCAGCTTTAATCTTTTTATTAACCCATTTGACCCGTTAGAGATAAAACATTACCAGAAGAAACCTATTTATATGCAAGTGCTGAAAGTGCCACCTCTACTCGTACGGATAGAATGTACAAATGGAGCCATAGACTTACAATAACAATCTTATCTCCATTAACAAGATCTCTACCATCTTCCGTAGATCTGATTTCAATAGAAGCAGGTCCAGATTGTTTCTTCAAGTAAGAAGCTATTCCCTGTGCATCTCGAGGTCCTTTGTAATCTTGAATTGTTTTCCCTCCACCTTTAATTATTTTAAGTGTTGGGAAGCTCTTTATGCCATATTCAGTGGCCAAATCTTTGTTCTTTTCATCGTTCGCATCAACCATTGCAAGAGTAACCGGGGGGGTCATTGCAACTCAATATAGATGCAGCTTTTTCGTACTGAAATATTGATAAAAGGATAAATATATGACCAATAAAATATAAATCCTACAAAAAAGTATTAAGTTTTAGATGACAAGTACCTCTGGAGAAAGTTCCTTACAGTGACCACACCTGATGAATCATGAGAGTGTGTTGATTAATAAAACAAGATGTAAAATTTCCATAACACTATGATATGTCAACAACACAATCCAAAACACAGCATGAAACTGTAACTTTTTTAATTAAAGACGGTGATCAACACGTCAACTGGCACTGATTTATTACCACCCATCAACTTGTTTAACATGATTGATATCTGACTGCAACCAATTTACAACCTGTTTGATTCGTTCATTTGAACACATAATTAAGTGAAAAGACTCATGATGCAGTCTTTAATTTGACACTATCAACAGTACCTGGCCTGTTATTTATATCAAACTGCAATGACGACGGTGGCAATAAAAAACAAGTATGTCAAATAGAGAAAATAGCACAAGATCGAAATGTCTTCCATCTCCATCGACAATCAGAGCAAAATTTAAGAGAGAAACAAATCTGAAGGAAGTTATTGAGAATAATAAATCTCACCATGTTAACAGTTGAATGATAATAATTAGATTCAGAAAAAGCAAATAAATAAAATGAGAAAAGAAATGATGGAGTGTTAAATTCTTAATTACGTACCAAGGTGCGTAAAAATCAACGACGAGAAACGGATGTTTGGTGATAGTTTGGGTGAAGTTGGATTGATCAAGAGTGAGAACGAGGTGTTGATGTTTGCTGTGGGCCACAAGACAACAGAAGAAGAAGAAGAAGAAGATGATGATGATCATCAGATTAACCCTTGACGAAGCCATATTGCTACCTGCATGCATGCATCTCACAGTGATCGTGATATCAGTGGTATTCATTCCTCACTATATTATATAGTCATCGTTCTTACGTGGCATCTCATTAGTGGTTTTCCATGCAACTCTTTAAGGGTGCACGTGTTGTTTGACAATGCTTAAATCCACACGCCTCACTCGATTTACATCCCTACCTTGAAAACATCAACTCTAAACAATCAGTTAATAACACACACACATATATATATACATATATATATATATACATATATATATATATATACATATATATATATACATATATATATATACATACATATATATATATATATATATATA
>BJCM01273376.1:2183-21589 GCA_018326385.1 Flaveria bidentis | reverse complement strand
GCAATACGTTGACTTATCAAAGTATTATGTCAACTACAACCTTAATAAAGACATGCGTACCTATAAGCGGACACTCACCCCAAGGGTTCCCAGGTAAGGTAAACGGATCCATCGGTTGATTTGGCTTTATATGAATACCTTGCCTAGACAGAACACCTCGAGATACAGGCATCACGCTCTTCCAGCATTACATGTTTCAAGTTATAGGACATAAACTTTGACGAGACTTGAAAACCACAAACAAAGATTCAAAGCTCATTTTGAAAACCATTTGGTTTAGGCATATAATGCCTTAGAATATGATTTAAGGTTCATGTGTGCATTGATAAAATTCAAGGTATAAGCATAAGCACATAAGGCATATAATAACATAATCAAGTATAAACACATAAGGCACATAAAATCCTATCTAGGCATATAAAATACATGAGAGGACTCATGTGTAAGGGTACTTAGTTATAGTTTAGGTCATTCCATTTCTAATAACCTAATTCCCTATAACCAAGGCTCTGATACCAATCTGTCACACCCCGACCGATGACGGAATCATCGAAGCGGACGAATGTGAAACGATTGTTCATAGCACATATAACTAAATAAGTTGTAATAATATTAAATATTATTTTTATTTAACATTACAATACAATTAAATAAATATAAAACAAACAAGATATAAACAACACCATAAGACTTTCAATTAACTAAGTCCAAGTCCTATATGAGCACGAAGAGATCTTCAAGTATCAAACCTGAAACATGTTAAAAATAAAAGGTCAACTTTGAAAGTTGGTGAGTTTCCATGGGTTAAACACACGACTTGATTTACAAGTAGCAATTCATGTCAATGGTTATGAGTTAGCAAGTTTATAAAACACATATAGTTACAACCAAACTTCGACTTGATTACAAGTTTATAAGATTGGCTAAGTGTACTTGGTTCCCATGATGAACAAGCATACGTCATCAGGAGCCGACAATACATCGGCTTTAACACTAAATAGGCTTGTCAGGCCCAAAGATCTAAGACGTCGCCAGTCTAGCAATAGTTAATGATTGTAAACAAAATATGTATCTCATATAAGACTTACAATAACACAAATAATCTTGACAACAAGGTAAAGATGAATTGCATATGCATTTACAAGTACCAAGATGTTTACAAGTGTAAGTTTATAAAGTTAACATGTAAACCCCCAAAAGGTGTGAAATAAAGTAAAAAGGAGGCATGGAGAACTCACATGATATATATATATAAGATGATGATAAGAAATTAAACAAGACTCCAACGAATTTCTTTTACAAGTTACCTAAATGAATTAATTCCAAGATTAAGTTCAATAAAAAGATTAACAATTAGACATGAACTAGGGTTTCAATTAGAATTTGGGAGTTTAAATAATTAAGTAAAATAATGAATCATTTATGTTTTGGTTTAATAAAGATGATATAAATCAATTAAGACCAAGAATAATTAAAAAATGATTCAAAAATTTAAGTTATTGATTTAATAGAAATTAAGTATAATACGTGAAAAGAAATAATTAATTTAATAATTAATTATTTAAAACTTGATAAGGGTGATTAATTGAATACTTATTAAATGACTTTAAAATTATTTAGAATCATTTTGTAGAGTTTTGATATTTTAAATTATTTATTATAAGATCAAAACTTTAAGAATAAAGTTTAATGAATTATCGTGGACTAGAGTTCAATTTGATGTTTGGGGTTTTTTTAAATATATTTAACAAAGGAAAATCAATTATATTTCCTTGGAAAAAATATATTTATATTTTATATAAAAATATGGAATGAGAATAATATTTATAAATAAATTGTATTATTCATAAAATTTAAATAAGGTTTTGTAACTAAGTAAATGAACACGATTTAATCAATACTTTAAAAGCAATGTTTGAACTAATAATTTGTATCAATTAAACTAGTGTTTACAATCTAAATTTTATAAAAATATATAATAACTATATCATTAGTTTAAAAATATTAAATAAAATGTAAGGGTATTTTTATAAATAACTTATAGAAATTAATTAAATGGTTTTAGAGTACACAAAGTTTATAAAGTGATTTTTTTATAATTTTTGGAAATTTTTATATATTATTAAAAATTGCAAAACACCCTTAAAAATGTTGGAGGTCGCCGGGTTCGAACCCGAGACCTCTAAGAGGAAATGTGAGCATGGAACCAGTAAACCAAAGGCCTCAACCACGATTTTTATCTGTTTTTAATTCTTAAATACAAAACTTAAAGAAATCCTTAATTCTCCAAGAACCCTTGTTTCAATTCGATTCCAATTGAGCTTGATTTCAAATGTTATAATCAGATTAACCTTAGGGCTTCTGTTCCCTAAGTATATCGAAATCATGATCTCTTCAACCGGTTTTGGGCTTGTCGGAACTCGGCCGGAAGCTTGGCGGAGTTCCAGCCGGAAAAGCGGGGTTTGAGTGGGGGGGTTGGGTTCTAATTTGAAACTTTACACATTTGGCCCATGCGGTTTATTTGTTATCATTTTATTTACATAACTTGTTTTTAAAGTTTATAAAATGACAAAAACAACCCCCTAATCTTAATTAAGTTTTAAACATTTTTAAGTTAATAATTTTTACAAATTATTATTATTACTATTATGATTATTATTATTACCGTTACTATTATTGTTAACATTATTATTAGAGTTATTATTATTATAATTATTATTTTTCAATTTAATAATTAGTTTATTAACTTTTATATTAAAAGTTAATGGCAAACTTAAGAAATAAACATAATCAACCCATAAGTTTCGTAATGACATAAATGGTCCTTACAAGAATATAACGAGACTAACTTTTAATTAACGAAAAAAATACAGGATGTTACAAAAAATATTAATTACTAATTTGAAATAATATAAATTTTTAATACGTTTCATGTTGTTTTGTTTTGATGTATAGGTATGTTGTGTTGTTTTTAATGTGTTTGTTTATTGTATTGTTTTGTTATGTTTGTTTGTTGTGTTGTTTTTAATGTTTTGTTGTGTTGGTTCGTTACTCTTACTAATTAAAATAATTGTGACATTTTAAGTTTGTGTTTTTATGTTATTTTTTGTTGCTTTTACATTATTTCATCCTAAAATGTATATTTAGTAGTGTTATTTTATAATATTATGGTATTTCACCACATACAATGTGGTGCTTTTTCTTGTAAATTATGTGTTGTTTTTTTATTACACGTGCTATTAACTATTCGTGTGTTATTTTATAAAAAACAAGGTAATTTCGTATAAAACAACACAAATTTATACAGTGCAGTTTTTTTCTTGGAAAATTTTTAGCAATAATATACTCGAGAGAAATATGCTTAATTTTATGATGTAATTTTTAAAAAAATAACATTTTATGAAATTAAAATTATCAACGTTTAAAAAGATAAGAGAAGTTGACAAAAATCAATAAAAATGTCTATTTCAAATATACCCATTCATATTTTTTTCTCCTCCACTTGAATGTTTTATGTTAAAAAATATAATACAATCACGATTTACGAATAGTAAGACGTAAAATTATTAATGATAATTGTCACAAAACCAACTTATACGCAAGTTCAATCTACAGATTTCAGTTTCATTTAACATGCAAATAATTGTTAAAAATATATGAGATTCTTATTTCACTATTGTATATTTTTAGCTCCTTACATGACGTAACAATTTTGATAAAGGGACCATATACTATTTTTAATGATTATATATTATATATTATATGAATATACATTTTAAATTGCATGAATAGTTATAAATGATGATCGGTTGCATTTGAGACGTATTTTTTATGGTTTGACCAACATTGCTCTTTTATTTTTAATTTTTTACTATTATTTTATGTGTTAATTTTTTTAATGACAAGGGCTGACACCAAAACGGGCGTTGGTCTATTAACAATACACGCTCACTCCCCTCTTTTTTACATAGGTTTGAACCTTGCTCATCCGACACTTATTTTTCCTTTTTCTACCTTTTCTTTTTTCTTTAGCTTTTTTAGTTTTTCTTTCTAGTTTTTCTTTGTTTGCTAAATGTTTTGTTTACCAGGTTTCTTTCTTTATAATTTATTTTTCTTATATGTTTTAGTTTTCTTTTTTCTACGTTTTTTATTTAACGTGTTCTTTTAATATGCAAAAACGTTTTGTTTATTATTCTTATGTTACAAAATTTAGCCTTCCTGTTGTATCAACGTTATGAAATATGCAACCGTAATTTGTAATATTAATACGTAAAATTATTGATAACACCGCCCATGTCCTCGCTGTGAAGCACGTAGTACAATCTAGTTGATCATAAATTCACATGCACATGTAGGGCCATAAATGTATATAGTCAAGCTTGAGGGCAGGCTCAGCTCGGCTCATTAATTTACAAACTATTAATTGAGTCGAGCCAGGGTGTTTATCTTAATGAGTTAAAGTAACTATTAATTTATACTCGTTCTCAACTCGTTTATAACTAGTCGAGCCGATTTGGCTAGTTAGTTTTTTAATTTTTTTAAATTTGTTACTTATCATGCATATCCATAAATATAAAAACAATTAATTGTTGTTACTATTTTTCATAGACTATATATTCTATATTTGTTTTTTTTTAATTGGAGAAGTGTCAAAATATAGTCATAGTTTAGTCTATTGGGCTTATGTTCATATAATATGTTATAATCGTAAGTTATATAATTAGCTTTAAGTTAAAAATGTGTCAAACAAGTAAGTTACATTCCGAGCTTACCTTGACTTAGGCTTTGACATGTTTACAAACTGAGATGAGCCGGCTCGAGTAGTTTATCTTCGAGTCGATTTCGAGCGAGGTGTGAGCTTTTTAAACAACCCTATATGTGTTATGAATGTTCCAGCCTATTAAAAACACAGAGCTTCTAAACTAAATCTTTAGGTTCAACTTAATACATTTTTTAAAAAGGTTAAAATACTTGTGACTTGACCATTTACCATAGCATTATATATAGGAAAAATTACCAGATTGGCCATTTGACCAATCTGGTTTTGTATAATAGCCATTGACTTCAAATATTACTAAATTAACCAAAATATCACCACCAAGCGATACAAATTCATGCGTCTCGCTTAAATCGATTTAAAAGAATTTACGAAAAAACTAGACATGGGCGAGACAATATCCCATGTGTCTTGCCAACCCATCTCAAAAAATCTCACTAGCATTTTAAGCCCAACCCATATTATAAATTTTTTTCAAACTTTTAATTAATGGTGATACATATTCATAGTAGGCGAGAGTGAAGCGAGATTATTATTATTATTATTATTATTATTATTATTATTATTTAATTTGGGAGAGACGGGGGCGATATACCATGTATATGTATCGCTTGACCCTTTATTTTGGCGATATATCATGTATTTGTATCGCCGGAAGGCGATATTGTGCCACGTGGTTATTTCTCATTGGTTGTCTAATTTAATATTTTATTTAATGAAACACTATTACACAAATTTTAAAGGGTCCTAATAAAGAGACACCCCAGTTTATAAATCGACACCCATCTATACGCCGCGTATGGGTCCATACGCGGCGTATAGGGTCGAATACACTAAAAACGAGGAAAATTCAGGGGGGTGTCAGAGAGCTATACGCCCCATATAGCCTTTTACGACCCTCCTATACGACACATATAGCCCCATACGACACATACAACCTTATACGACCCCCCTCTATGCGACGCGTATGAGGCTATACGACACATATAGAAATTTTGAGGTGTTGATTTAAAATATTGTGATGTTTATTTAAAAAAACCCATTTTAAATAAGGAATCATCAATCATGAATCATTGGGCCAGTGCCCTTTGAATTCAAACCTCTTCCTATGCATAATTATAAACTTTATTTATCCATTAAACAACCCTTGCAATTAAACATTATGCATTTGTGATGTGTTCATACCTTTTAAAACCTTAAATAATGACTACTATTATTAAAACTCTTCTTGTTATTATTGTTATTTTAAACTCATAATTAAACTTTTATATTGCGGCTCTACTACTCACATGTGTCATGATTTTTGCTTGAAGAAATACATATTGATGTAAACCGTTTATTTAAATAAATAATGGTTTGACAGTATCTAGATTACTCGAATTTGATTAATCATGTTTTTATTGATTTTTTTTGTGTTGTTGAGAGGCTTACATAAAATTAAAATTTAACATTATATATTAGTAATTATAATTTTTTTTTGTGAATTATGGTTTATATTTTAGTTTTAATGTGTTGTATCCAGCTTTTGGGTTTTTTTAATCTATAAGTCTTTTACATATAACCCAGTACTTTTATATTTATTTACAATTTAACATTTACAATTTTTCACTTTTAAATTTTGGTCTCAATACTTTCATCTTTTTTTAAATATTTTTCAATTTACGTTCTCGTTTATATTTTACGAGTTAAAACGCTGTAACGTATGCTTATGATTCAATGTTTTATGCCAAATTTTCCGTTTAATGGCATTGTCACAACGCGCGGGTCCTAGATCGACTTTTTATTGTTTTATGTTTTACGTTTCACGTGCGTGATTCAACATTTTTATGTCTACTTTCTATTTGATTTTATTTTTTCGTTTATATTTATTTTTATACGAACTTTTGCGTACTTGTGGTCGCTTATGGTGGTGTGACGTTGTTGCTACTTAGCACAGGTTTACACCCTCGACGCAACGCGGGGACTCAATACTAGTTTTTGTTAAGTTCTAATTTACTTTTCACTTTTGTATTAAAAAATAATACCGTATTCAATTATACAATACTTGAATTCATGATGTAGATGCTACACAGTTGGTTCTCATTTCTTAGAGACTACAAGTATTGTCGAGTACCCCTCATCCTAAGATGATCTACCTCATGGCTATACAGAACATATAAAATCAAAACGATTCTAATTTCAGACTTGTTCTTATGAAACCAAGATCGAAGATATAAAAAAACAATTATTCTTGAAAAGATAAAATATTAGTAATACCCTTTAGACTTAAAAATGGATTCGTTTGATAAAAGCTTAAATAAAATAACAAGAACTAGAAGATTAAGATTACTAATTAAAACAATGCCAATTGTTCTTTTCTAGATTGAGGGCACGTTTCAGATTACTTATTTTACACTAACTTTTACTTATTAGATTTTGAAAAGTTAATAAATTAAAAAAAAATATTTGGCAAACCAAAAATATTTTTCAAACTGATTTTTTATATAAAATAAAAATTAGGTTTTGAAAAATAAGAAATAAATTATTCATTAACTTTTAAATCCTAATTTTAGTTTAATTTCCTATCATATCTCGTACTACATCCTATTAACTCCTCTAATTGTTAGAGTATATTCTTTTTGATCATATTACAACGTTTTAATTTCTAAACATATTGTAATTTTTTTTTAAAAACTAAGTTAATATTTTTTTTGTTAAAGAACTTTTCAATGATACCAAATATCCCTAAAACAAAACTTTAACCAAACCAAAAGAATAAAAACCCTCGTTATCTCAATAATATTCTTCACAATCCATCTTTCTCAAAACACTTTCACTTTGGTAACTCACACTTCTATGTAGCAAAAACTGTAATTTCCCGGGGGGTTTTCTGCATTTGAGCTCCGGTAAGCCTTTCATTCGACGATTCAACCGCTATTTCAATGTATTGAAACTCACTATTTGCTTTTTAAATTAATGATTAATTTTTTAGGGTTCTTCTAAGTTGTTGATTGTTTCGTATGTCTACTAAGTTACACTAACTTTTCTTTCTGCTTTCAGGTGAATTTCAACGAAATTTGCTCATTTTCATACACCCTTTTGGTGTCCGCTTGTGGGTTTTGGACAATCTCGATTATTGGTGATGGAGATTTATCGATGCGGTTTGTGGCCGGTGATATGTACAGGTGTGTATATATACTGATTAATGGTTTTGATGGTATTGCCTATTGTTTACAATGAGTGTGTTCTTGTGCTTTTGATGTTGAATGCTTGAGAAACAGATCTATCTGAATGCTGAGTTGGGTTATGTTTGAACTTATAAGGTATAGGTTAGATGCTTTCAAGAGGAAATTAACTGTGATTACTTAGCCCCCTTTTGGTGATTAACAATTTATGGTAGCAAATGTGTTAGATATGAAATCTCTGTTAGATATGGGTGAGATAATGTTCTTTTTTGCTTGGTTCCGTGACCAACATTACATTTAGTCAGTTAAGGTGGAAATCTAAACCACTGAATTTGATAGGCTTATCAGTGTGTGCTTGTTGGAACTAATGATTAGTTATAAAAACATTGATTTGCTAAATTAGGGTTAGTAGTAGACAACAATTAAATGGAAGTGGAAGATGTTAGGCTTCATTCTTAATAAGCTTATTAATGTGGCGGTGTAAATTAAGATGCGCAGAAAGATTTGAAGTGGTTGGCTACTTGAGCTTGTTACAAGCTAACTTTTATATTAGAAAAGAGAAGATTTTTGGTAGGTTACCCTGCACACTTGTGAAGATTTTAGTAGTTTTCCTTCTAATCAATTACGAAGTGAAATTTTTTTCCTATTTGACAGTGAAAAATAAAACCCTTGAAATTTTGGAAACAACACCAGTCATGCTGCATTTTCTAAGCTTCACCAAATTTACAGGTAAACATTCCCTTTTGATCATAATGTTGTCATCAAAGACTAGCAATGGGAGAATGATATACCGTACTCCGTAAACATGTTTTAAGCATATCCAGTTAATATAAAGAGGATGATGGGTTTTCTTAAAGGGATAATTTCATATCTCTTCTCAAAACTTGGTATAACATCACATTAATTAAACAAAATTAGAATATCAAATATACCCATTTTTAAAATTTTAACATTTATACCCTTCCCATAAAACATCTTGTATGAGAGTTTAAAGTATAAAGAGAAAGAGAGGGTTGTAATAGTCATATTTTGAACCATATTCAATGAAATGGGTGAAAAAGAAACTTTAATTAATTTGAATGGATATTTTTTATATCAATTTTTTGTTTCCCACTGGGATTTTTGCTAATATTAGACTAATGGTCACATGATATTATGCAAGTTTGTAGGGGTATATATGAAATTGCCCTGTCAATATATATATTTTTTAAATACTAGACTAAAAAGTAAAGTAGCTGTTGTGCTTAAAATGGGTTGAAGCTATGATTTCACGCTTCAACCCATCCAAGGTTTTGGCTAGAGTTCAGGTAACATGTAAAAATGATAAACAAGTTTGTCTTTAAGAATTAAGCGTGTAGAAGATTAAATGTATGTAGTTATAATCTTTTGAATAAGATTTAATAGAGATTTGGGCTTTGTTAGTTGTCTGGAAGAATCAGATTTATCAAGTATCAATGGATTACCTGTTTTTAGAAAGAAGGGAAGATATTCCTTATCCTATATACAAGCTCATGAAAGTTTTTATTTTATTTTGGTTGTCAATTTATCAAGTTAGCAAACACGGATGTCTTGAATCCACATCGGAAATGATTTTTTTTTCATATATTCTGTTTTTGTAATATTGTTTTTTGAATTGAGTGACTATACAACATTGAATGTGTAGTCTAAATAAATTTCAATTTTCCCAAAATTTGTTTACTCAATCTAAAGAATTTGTTATCTCCATTGAATTCAGGCATTCCCTATAAGATTAAAAACAGAAGAATGTTATATATTGGAAAAGGGAAGAAATCATATATGTTGCATAGTGTAGGGCAAGGTTTGCACATGTAATTATTGTATATCATCATCCTAAGAATGTAACTTTTTTAGTTAAGAAGGTAAATGAGAACCAAATATTCCCTTGTGGCTTGCAAAGCTTAGGGTTGGCTGGCTAGGGTCTGAAGGTCCATTTTTTAATTCAAAGGCTTGTATGAGCTTGATCCATGGTTCATATGACTTATGGAATTATAAAAAATCCCTTTTTATCTTTCATTTGTTTTATTTTGATGGAATACGATTCTTTCCATGTGAAAAATTTTGTACATTTCTACTATATACTAAACTAAAGAATTATAGGTTTAACTTTAAATCTTTTATCCCAAACTAAGCAGAGAAGAAATGGAAAAAATTGAAAAAAATACAGAAGGCACACACATCTGACCTTGACTTTTAGCATTAGTCACTTTGTTTGTTGAGTCGATGAAGCAAATTAAATTATGATTTGGAACTTTGGGTAATTGATAGTTATCTTCTCAAATTTAGTATGTGATTCTTAAATGCAGTTATCGGTGCACCGGTCATTGAAGTAATTACTATTTATTTCACGATTACGGAAGCAGAGGCAAATATTGCCGTATTTAACCATGATAGTGTCTGGGAAAATTTTCAAAGCAAGCTGTTCTCAGTTCTCACCTGTATCCTAGAAATCCCAGAACTGATTCTGCTAAATGTGAGCTTCAAATCAAGTATAAATTATACAATCCAGGAGGCGAGAGACTCTAGTCTAATCAAAATTCTACAATTATGTCTCCATGGTGGAGTAAATCTTCTTCACAAGAAGCTAAAAAGAAAGCAAACGGGGGCGGTCTTTTTCGTTTGATTAAAAGAAAGCTAAAATGCCCATCTGATTCTAAACAAATCTCATCTGGAAGACAGAGTGATATTGCTCCCGAAATGGGATCTAGTTATCGGGCCTCTTCTCCATCCACCCTAGTGGCACGATCTCAAAATATTGCTGAAATACCTCACATCCACCCATTACCGCTTCCTGAAAACTTATCGGATATGAGCCAGGTTGATTCAGGAAAACGGGCATCAAGAAACCCAGGAAGCAGTAAAGGTTCACCGTGGCTTTTTCCGCTTTCGAAATCTGATCATGCCCAAAATGGACATAATCAAACTGATGTTGAAGGCGATTTAACGGATTCAGTTTTTACTTATAGTGATAGCGAGGGTGATGAGCCCTTCGAATCCCAGATTTTAAGCCCTCAAGCATCGAATTATGCAACCAGGAATAATACTTCTACAGATAGTCCTTCAAGGTGAGTTTCATACTTGTTTTTTAATCAATTTTTTCTTTTTTCTTTTTTATGTATTAAGTACGATCATGAATTCATGATCATCGATTATTGCATCTATTATCATATTTTTGCCCCTTTCTTGCTGTAATGGTTTTTCTTTTATTGGAAAATGGAGATGAATATATATGGAGTGGAGGGATCAAGAGAAAACCACCTTAAGAGAAAACCGCAAAAACTGCAGCCAATCATATAATATATAAAATATATATTTTTTAAGTGTCTAAAGTGTATTTGTGTAGACTTCCACCCTGTTTATATAATTGTCTAAATTGTTACATATATGTAACCCATAGTTTAAATATGTAACTCGTAGTTACATATACGTAACCTATGGTTTTGCAATTTTCTCATAAGTTGCGGTTTTCTCATGAACCCTCCCCTCTGTGTGTGTGTGTCTATATATAGTGTGTGTGTGTGTTAATTGTCTATTTACCTTTTGCTAATGAACATGCTTTTTTTTTTCTTTTTGAAACTTTAGGCATGTTGCATTTATAACTCAAAAGGAAAGGGAGAAACTGAAGCCTGTTAAAGCACGTGTGAGCAACCAAATGCTGCCAGCATCACAAAAGCGACGTCCTTTAAGTCGCCACATGGCAAATTTGCAGATTCCTCAATCTGGTGGTTTCTTTAGTGCATTTGATAGTTCCACGTCAAGTCCTTCTAGAAGTCCAATGGGAGTATTTGGGCCTGAACCGGCCCTGACCTCGGTTTTCTGGGCCAGGAGGCCTTATGTGGACACAAGTTTTCTTGGACCGGGCCAGTGTTCTAGTCCTGGGTCGGCTCTCAACTCGAGTCAAGATTCGGTTGGTGTAGAAATGGCAACTCAGTTTTGGCAACACAGTAGATGTAGCCATGAATGCTCACCCACACCTAGTCCTAGGATGACTACCTTTAGTCCTAGCTCAAGAATACAAGTTGGGCCTATCACCCCGATGCATCCATGGGCTGGTGGGTCAAACATGGATTCATCTGCAAACTTGCGCCATAGTGCGGTTAATCGAAAACAACAAACCCACCGACTACCACTTCCTCCACTAGCCATGTCCAACACTGGTCCTTATTCACCCTCGTATACAACCAGAACCACAATCCCAAAAAGCCCTGGTAGAGCTGATCTTGCGGCTAGCCGTGGTTCAGGCTGGCAAAAGGGTCAGTTGCTTGGTAGTGGCACATTTGGTCATGTTTATTTTGGTTTCAACAGGTTGGTGATCAACTGATCATATTTGACTTTTATCAATGACTATTTGACTTATTTGATTCTTAAATGTTTGACTTGTTCGATGCATGAACTGTAGTGAAACGGGGGAAATATGTGCAATGAAGGAAGTGACTTTATTTTCAGATGATGCAAGTTCGAAAGAAAGTGCCAAACAATTGGCTCAAGTAAGTCTTTTCATTGCACCGTTTAATTATATTTCACCTTATTTTTCTGTAATAATGCAATCTTTATCTCTTAGAGGATAGATACTGAAAGTCTACATACGTTTTAACATCTCACAGGAAATTGCACTTTTAAGCCAATTGCAACATCCAAATATTGTGCAATACTATGGATCTGAGACCGTAAGATAAAATTTTCAAATTAGATGCACCCTGTTATTTGTTTATGTTTTCTGTTAATTTTATAGGATCAAATTTTTAAAGATTTGATGTAAACTTAACAGGTGGATGACAAACTTTATATTTACTTGGAATATGTTTCGGGCGGCTCTATTTACAAACTTCTCCATAAGTATGGCAAGTTTGGTGAAATAGCAATCCGAAGTTACACTCGTCAAATATTGGAAGGACTTGCTTATTTGCATTCTACAAATACGGTCCATAGGTAAGTTTATATTGGTCACACCTTATGCTTTCATAGTGCTCACAATAAGTCAAATCACGTAATCTGTAACATGTATCTTAGGGACATTAAGGGAGCAAATATACTCATTGATTCTGATGGATGTGTAAAATTAGCTGATTTTGGGATGGCAAAACATGTAAGCCATACACTTTTTCGCTTTATATTATTATTAAAATTTGCACCTGTCTTTTGGTCTCCTGACTTGATTGCATTTTGCAGATTACAGGACCGTCATGTCCATTATCGTTCAAGGGAAGTGCACACTGGATGGCACCCGAGGTTTGTTCACCTGCCAAATTAAATTAGTTTTTTTTATAATTTAATTTTTCTTTGATTAAAAATGTTAAAACTAATTAACTGTTACAGATTATCAACAATAATTTAAAGGGTAACAATCTTGTGGTGGATATATGGAGCCTTGGATGCACCGTAATAGAAATGGCTACAACTAAACCTCCTTGGAGTCAGTACGAAGGGGTTAGTAAATAATAACTTGTTTAAACATATGTATTCTTGGTTCACCTAATCTCACTATTTTATTTTCTTGTTTTTGTGTATGTCAAAGGCTGCTGCCTTATTTAAGATTGTAAACGGCAAAGAGACTCAGGCAATTCCTGATCATCTTTCCGATGATTGTAAGGATTTTATCATGCAATGCTTGCAGCGGGCCCCTGAAAACCGCCCTAGTGCCATCCAGCTTCTTGATCACCCTTTTGTTAAATATATTGCTTCACCTGAAAGATTGATACCTGACCCTGCCGTTATTGCAAATGCAATGAGATCTCTGGTATGCTTTTTCACCTAACTTTTCCATAATTCAGTATAGTTATTTTACTTTTAATGGTGGTTGTAGGGCATTGAACATGCTTCTGAAGGCTTTTCAGTTCTTCATTCTAATGGTCAGAGGCCTCACAACATATCATACCCTGTTTCTCATGTGGGCAGCCCGCTTTTGCATTCAAGAATGGGCCACAATATGAACAGAGGACCATCCTCATCTCCAATATTGAACCCGAGAACCATCTTGGGCTCACCTACAACTCTAACCGGAAATGTTGGTGGTGGGGCCATTCCGTTTTATCACCAGGTGCAGAAGCCATACACTCCTGACTTTATGGGTTTGACTTTAACTTCTAGGTCTCCTGTCAGATCTCCTACCAGATTCTTCGGCTCACCTAGTCACAGGCTCCACCTTCTAAACCCAAAGCCGGATATGTTCTCAATGCCTCAAGGGTCTGCCTTCTTTCAAGAGACGGCTCCCCTAGACAATGATTTTCTAGGGAACCAAAAGAAACACAGGGCAGGGAAGGCGGTGCTAGTTGACGATGGTTCTCAGCAGTTTTTGAAAGATCATATCAACCGATACCCTCCTGTCAACATCACACCGGCTTCACCTGTGGTTGGTCGTAGAGAATGGCGTTGATTGAAGTTGACCACCGTTCTAGTTGACTGAAAGAACATTTTGTGAATAATGTCTATATCTATATACTACTATCTAGTTTTGTTTTTGTGCACATAAGCTTGTTTTCTGTTGTTCATATGGAAGGAGGGATGCTGTTATACATAGGTACAGTTATTTTGGTTGTGCAGACGGATATAGCTACTGAAACTCGAGCATTTCAACAGTGATTGGTGGTGGATGGCCAAGTGTAAACACCTCATACATGTTATGACGCAGCAGGGAGTTGGTGGTACAGTTATTTTGGTTTAGGGTACAAGTGTTTGTTGCTGTTTAAACTAGAATAGGGAACAAAACAGTTATGTAACTATGTTCGGTGCACAGCTAAAGCTTTATCAATGAAGAATCTCTTTTCATCATATGTACTCTATCATGTATTTATGTTTGGTTGGTTACTTGGTTTTGTCTCTTTACAATAGTTGCATAACATGTTATGACAAATTTGTTACAGAGAACACTGATGCACAGAGATTGCACCTTGGAAATGCAAGTTAAAGGATCCTCAGTCACAAAACTATATAAACAGATCTTGCATTATTTCACTAAATTCAGTTTGGTTTCATCTTTGATTGTTAAGTAAAATCAGTAGATTATAGAGCCACCATGCTCAGGCTAAAATCCCACAGTTTCTTAGCCAATTCAGAATCTTTAGCAACATAACTCGCCTTTGCTTTGTTACTGTCTGTAAAATACTCACCACTAACCCCTTTGACTTGTGGGTGTAACGCCACATAACATGTAGTTGCAGCTCCCTGAAAATCAAAAGGGTCCAAAAAGTGTCAAATGTCATGATAAGTTCAGTTCAGAAACGCAGATTCAGTGGTCTAACACAAACCTGTGGGATCGTTTTCAGGAAGTATTTACCAACCCAAACCATAACACCTGATTCAAGAACAATATAAGATCAAAAAGACTAATATGCAACAAAGAGGCTTAAACAGTAGAGATTAAGTTAAAAAGATCCAATTTTTACCCTCAAGAAAGCTGTGGTGACGTAAAAGACTGGTTGCAATGGCACCAGGATGCAGCGAGTTTGCTGTCAATTCCACCTTTTCTTCCTGGTTATTACAATTACAAGAATCAAGCATCTGCCAAGAAGGGGCTGGGTGGGATGGTTAAAGGGCCAAAACAGGAATGGTGAAACACTTCATTTTTAACACGAAACACTTTGTTATCCATTTATCTTAATCTTAATTAATAACTAATGTTTCAGTTATAATTTGAACAGCATAATCAAAATAATAACTAAATACTTTAATAAGATGATTAGGAGGCTGTACACCTTAAAAATAAACTTTGAGTGAATTTCTAACATTTTGACCAATTTGACTCAATTGACTAGGTCCCTTTCAACGTAAACCTTTCGATTTGACCCTTGAGATAAAATACAACCCGGTTCAAAGTAATTCACCTTAAATTGTCTTGTTAGCTCATTGGCATGCAGTATGTTGGCCAACTTTGACTGTCCATAGGCATATATGGGGCTGTAACTGAACCACAGAAAAAATGAAAACAAAGTTCACATACACACACTAAATGTGGCACACAGTACATGCAATGAGTTTGGTTATATACCTTGATTCATCATTAATTTTATCAAAGTAAATTGCTTTGTTTGCAATATAATGACCCGTAGATGACACGTTTACTATTCTTCCTTCTTTTTTCTGTTCACGTGAAGTATACTTCATGGTCTCAAGTAAAAGATTCGTCAAAAGAAAATGTCCTGAAAGAAGACAACACTTTAAAGTGGTGTTGGATGTGCATTGTGAAAAGTGATTACGTCGCATCGAATAATCAGATGCAGATAATCAACTGTAACAAAACAGCGTGAAGAAAAGAGTGTTTGCTTAAATCGTGAGAGACAAATTGTGAATTTAGAGTAAAATGCTCCCATGTTAAGTAAAAAGAATAGGCAAATAATAAAGATAGAATCCTGCAGGTAGTATGAAACTGGACTGCTAATTAATTACATAATCACAAACATAATTCGTTTCTCCAAACATTAAAAAAATGACTATTGCATCAAGCACTGATCGCCACATACCTAAATGATTTGTTGCAAACTGTAATTCAATCTTGTCTTTTGAAAGTGTGAAAGGAGGAGCCATGACCCCTGCATTGTTACTTTTTGACAGTAAAAGTATACAATCTTGTAATTTTCAAGATATATGATGATAAAGATTAATAAACATAACCATAATCCAAATATAGAAAGGTAAAACAAGGTGAATGCAAAAGCGTTTGCTTACATGAGTATGTTTAAAGGAAGACCCAAGGAACAATAATCGGCTGCAAAAGTCCTTACTGATGCAAGAGAGCTTAGATCTAGTTCCATTACATCAACTTTAGCATTTGGTATTTCTGTAATTATATTTTCTTTAACCTTTTTACCGCTTTCTGTATTTCTTACTGCCATAACGACATGAACACCTCGCAAAGCAAGGACTCGTGCTGTTTCCATGCCAATACCACTTGAAGCTCCTAAATGCACATACAAACAGACAAATATCCAATAACATATTAGATCCAAGTGAACTACATGTTGACTTTCATGATCAAAGGGTTGATTGTTGACTTCAAAATAGCTATGAATTCCAACAATTTTAGAAAACAAGTAAGTGTGCCCATATTAAACTTGTAATGAATGATTACACAATATGAATTACACTATAAAATCATATGTAAATTTTGACTTTTGAAGTCAAGATTCAAATGTTAACCTTCAAATGGATTTCAATATTTTCACAAAAAAAGGTTAAGTCATGACCAATGTTTCTAGAACCTGGCGAGCTATTTACCTTACCGGTCCACCAGTTGAATAAGATCTAGAACCGGATGACGTCATAAATAATAGAAAATTTATATTTATTTATATATAACTAATATAAAACATATAATGGTGTGGATTTGCCATTTAACAAAATATGGAGATTTACATAGCTAAAATATAGATAATAGAATACTAAATTAATCAGAAAATAAGATTTAAGAAAAATAATAAAAGAAGTTGAAATCCGGTTCGTTCAAATAGAAACAGTAAAAAAATTAAGCATATAAAAAAATTAAGCATAACAAGACCAGTCACATGACTGGTTTCAGGTATGACTGGTCGGTCCAATTCTGAAAACACTGCTATATCGAAACCAAACAAAAACAAGTACCACAATTTTAGAAATCTTTTGGTGTTTTGCTCAATTTGTCTACTAATTTTCCATCTCTAAATTCTTAGTCTTTTTCTCTCTCTCTAGGTTCTTAGTTTGACTTTAAAGTCAACAAGGTCAAGATTAAGCAATCAAGGTAGAACAAACAAAATCCCATCTTTCAGTAACCCCAAATCACACACTTTTCTTATCACAAATTCTCGAACTTCAGTGCAGTGATCAAAGATCAAGCAACTGTCAAAAAGAGTAAAAGAATCAAGAACCCTAATGAGAAACAGAGATAAAGATGCAAGATTTCACCAGTAACAATGGCTGTGAGACCAGTTCCATCGATTCCTTGAGTAACATCTTCAGCTGTTGAACAAGCCCCAAATCCCGATTCCCCTTTCCATCCAAAAATCCACATAATTTTTTAGCTTTTTGATCTTCGAACAAACGGATGAGAAACCAAGGTAGAATTGCAGATTATGCAGTAGTTTGATTAATATCAACCTTTATTTTAATTTGAGTTATGCTTAATTTCACTTAATTACTGACTTGATTAACTGTTAAGTCTTAACTAGGATTGAAAGCATTCACAAAATTAATTTTATATTTTAAGACCGTATTTAATGTTTATAAAATTATATACTATCAATATTTTTAAAACCGGATCGAACTTCGAACCGAACGTCTTACTGGTTTGGTGGTCGGACCGATTGGACCGGATTTAACTATATTTTAATTATATTTATATATGTAATTAAATATAATTATTTATATATGATTTATATATATATTCTATACTTATAGATAAAACTTAACTATATTTGTAAATCCGATGTATTAATTTATAGTTTAACACCCCGTTTTTACCCAAAGAAATTAAAAAAAAGGATAATCGGTCCGAACCGGTCCGGTTTCCGGTCCGACCAGTTCAAAACGAGACACACCAGACCGGACCGGACCAGCCCCCGATTCACGGGCAAACCGATCGGACCGGCCGGTCCGATGTGGTCTCAACAACATTGTATACTATGAAAATAGTAGTTGGATGAACACTAGGAGGCGACAAAGCCCCTTTGGGGGTTGTTGCCGTCCTCTGTTAACTTCATTTGTCTCCTACAAAACTCACGTTTCTACGTTGATTGTTTCTTGCTATTATTTGAGTTCTATTTTTTGCTCTATGATGGTGAGGCTTGCCTCATCTAAAGCTTCTCTACATGTAATTCGAATACTATTATTATCTTTGAATATTATTGGTTGTGGTGACGTGCCAAACCGTGTTTGAGCTTTGAGGTAGAGTATGGATGGTTGCTATGTGTATCGTCGAGAGAGGATGATTCAAAACAAACATAACCTGTTATTCTATCATGACAATCCTTTACCTTGCAGCCACAAACAAGGTTGTGTGTTCTAGGCGTGTGTTGGTAATCTGGTCGTATTGGATGTGGGTGTTATTTGTTCAAGTCAATGATGATGGAAATCTGTTCATCTGATACCATCCGTAATGGTTGTCTCACAACTGGTTTTGGTTGTCCTGGTTTGGCAACCATTTTCGGTGTGTAGCCACAACCGGCAATCGGTTTCGAGCCACACTATGTGACACCCCGAATTTTCAGTCAATTCTGTTAACCTGACTTTCGTTATCTCAGTGTTCTCATGTAAAATTTTAATTATGTATCCTTATTAATTATGTAATTACCTAAACTTTATTAATTTAGTAATTTAGTTTTATAAATTAAATGGAAACCAAGTCCAATAGATTAATATTTGTAAGGTTAATGTGAAATTTAAGTAACTTAGTATATGATATAATGTTCCAACCCTCCCCACCCACGATTTCCATCAGTTCTATATACATTCAAATTCGAAACCCTAAACAACATTCTCAT
>BJCM01273371.1:0-13646 GCA_018326385.1 Flaveria bidentis | reverse complement strand
TATGGCATGTCATAGTCACTAGTCAAAAGGCAATCTGCCTTTTGACTCTACAATTGATTTTGTTTGTCTAGTCAATTGTATTCAGCTGGCTTTCAAAGTATAGCCGGCTGTAGGTTATAGTATAAGTATTCCTTGTTCTTGTATCTTTCCATTATGCTTTGTAACACTTGTAATAAAACTTGAGAAAGCAATATACTGCAATCTTGAAAACCATCTCACTGTGTATTTTGCTCTTGTGTTCTCTCATATTACTTGTGTTCTTAGTGTCTTATTTTGGTTAATCCAGTCTTACTATTTGATTAAGTTTAGTTAATCTCCTTTTTGTGTTGTTGTGTTGTAACTGACCCCCTTCAACCATCCTGTAGGGTTGCAGGTCGACGATGAGGATAGTGATCGATTTAACGGTTTGTGTATATTTAGAATGAAATTAGGTATCAATAGAGTTAAAAGGCATTGATTCAAGTATTTACCTCAGTTATATAGTCTCAGTTTTGTCTGTTTCGATTTAACCGAGTTAAAATTTTAAATCGGGTGTTTCGAGTTGGGGTTTGAATGATTCAAGTGTTATTCGGCTAAATTGATGTGATGATTATGATTAGAACAAACTTAAATACGTTATAGGTCAGAGAATTCAATTATTTGATTAAGATTCGTGTTGAAACCAAAGGAGATTTAAGATGAATGTTTTTGTTATGGTTTAACTACATGAACACTACAGTTATTCGCATTGAAACTAGTCATGTGTTCGAACCTTGGTCGAGAAGGTTAGTGAACGGTTTAATTGGATTTAAATCAATGATTTGGAAAGAATTGGGTGGTCGCCGGAGTGTTGGCCGGAGTTGACCGGAACAGAGGAGTTCGACGGGGATGGGAAGGGCGGTTTGGGTTGTTTAGAAAAAGTTACCCTTTAGTCCCTCATTTTTCAAATTGTTATTAGTTTATGTCAAAGACTTTTAAACAAAGTCTCAAGAATTATATTTTGAACCCTAAACTTATAACATCCTAGTTTTTTTAAAGTAATTCAAATTATTTAGGTATAAACTCCATTAAATCAATAATTAGTTTATAAAACTTTTATAAACTTAATATAATCGTATGAATAATAAACTTTTATATATAAATAATTTATTTTAGTTTAATTAAAAGTCATAATTGACAAATAAACTTTATAAAATTATCAAATCTTATTTTCTAAATCATGAAATTACTTTGAATTGATTAAGTGATTTAATAAATAGAAGTTGATTAAATAGTATATTTATTGTATTTGAAAGATTAAAATAAACTAATAAATTTAATTTCTAAAATTGACCCAAACAAACTTGGGTTTGGGTTTAAATTTTTCCAAAATGGGCAAATGTTATTGTTGTTGCCATCATTCCCGTTGCCATTTCTATTTCTTTTTAATAATTGATAATTTCTCTTGTAATGTCATTCTTTTTCACACTTAAAGCAACCCTTTGGTGTTTCATGGGACTGATGGAGCTGCTGAGGTTTCTTAATTAACTTCCCACGGCAATCCTTTGCCACGTCTTCAACCTTCCCATAATGTTGGCATTGAAAACTGTCACACCTGCCAATGTGGTGGTAGTTGCATCGATTGCACTTGGGAATTTTCCCCACGTATACACTTGGTCCTTGAGATGATGAAGATGATTAATTGAAGTTGTGATTGCTATCAAACCATCTATGTTGTTGCTGCTGTTGAGGTTGTTGTTGGTGAGGTTGCTTACCGGACGACGATACCTTGCTAGAATTGTTTTCCCACTGTCGTTTATTGTCAGGCATGCTTGCCTCAACGCCCTGCTTTGGTATCTTCCCTTGCTCCACAGCCTGATCAGTGAGCTTGTGAGCTAGTTAGATAACCTATTGAATAGTAGGGAGATTTTTAGCGCTCACGATGCACTGAATCTCCGGCACAAAACAACATAAGTATCGCTTAATTCGCCGGCTTAACAGGTCAACTATGATAGGACAGAGTGTAGCTAGCTCATGAGTCCTAGTAGTGTAAGCCTCGATGTCAGATCCTTCCATCTTCAATTGCAAGAACTCAGCTTCCAGCGTTTGAACTTCATTATGGGGCAATATTCCTCTCGAAGCTCTTCTATTGGGGTCTCTTGAGTCCCAAGTTGGTTTTCCAACTAGTGTATACGAACAATACCCTCATGAAGCTGATCATGGTCACGTTCAAATTAGTTGTCAACTCGGCAACCTGTCAACGCAAAGCATGGATCTCTCCTATCTAACCATCTTTGCGTCCTTGCATATCAAGCCACAAGTTTTCCATTTACTTGTACACTCTGTTATCGTGCTCTTGTTGTGAATACCACCTTTTAAATTTATCCTTGACCACTCACCACAGTCAATCATGCGGGGTCACCAACGTAGCGATAGCCCTAAAAGGTGTGCAGGGTAGGGGGTATAATATGGTGTCTCTAGACACGATAGGGATCATAAATGGAACATCTTCCTTTTCCAGCATCCTAATTAGTGTAATGCGATACTAGTGCCAATTGTCAGAATTAGGCATGTCCCGCTCAAGTTTTGGCTCGCCCATGAGGTATATATCAGGTATAAGTATGGGAAGTCTAGAACTATAACTCGTAGACGACAAAGGAATAATAAGAACCTCGGGTCCCTTCCCGATGTGTGTGGAACAGGGGATGAAAATGATGATGCCATACCGTAGTGTATGTGATGTGTATGCCAATGAGTATGCAGTAAGAGGATAAGCAATGAGTATCTATCTAACTGTGTGCAGTTATAGACTAGTGTGTATCTAACCTAGTTCCCTATAACCAATGGCTATGATACCAATCTGGCACACCCTAAAAATTCACGTGCGGAGTTTTACCGTGAGGCGTGTGAACAAACCAGGATCACAGTCACTAGTTACTCAGAGCGACACTATATGTCACACTTAAAATAAACCAACTAAAGTTCAAATTTTAAAAACCGTGCTAAAGCGTTTTGTTAATAAGACAAACCCAAAGTATAAAAATGCAAAATTTGGCAAAACACACGCCAACCTAATATTCAAACTCTTAATTGAAAACCAACAAATATATCTTTAAAATAGAGTCTTAGAATGCATGGCGGACCCGTATTGTGTTCCTAATGGCAAGCTGAGTTAATGACCTAAGAATAGCATACTAAAAATGTCAACACAAAGGTTGGTGAGTTCAAGAGTTGCGTTTAATCATAAACAATAAAATTTTCATAACATAAGAAGTATACAAATAGATAGCTAGTCTATTTTCACAACTAATTACAATAGTGATTTTATGATCGAAGCTAACTGTGTTGCGTTTGTTGCCTCCCGTCATGACTTACCAGGTCATGATGAATGTTTGTGTTTAGGATAATATTGCACCCGTTTGACCTCGAGTCGCACAGGTGGGGCTTGTCAAACCCAGTAGTACTACCCAATATTTCCCACTAGTTACCATTATTAATGTTCCGAAAGTGTGAGGACTTTCAAGGTATTAAGCACTATGTTAAAACATACACACTTACAAAATTAAAATAATGTTTAGGTACATGTATGCTACCTCCCCCAGAAGAAGGATTATAAAATAGAGGGGCATGAACTCACCTTGAGTGTAAAGATAATGATAAAAGATGACTGATGATAGTTGCAAAGACAATCCTTCAAAGGTTACCTAGAACACACAAGTACATAAGTATGTGTATACTAAAAACTTAACAACTCTAGGTTAACCTAGTTGACCTGTTTGACCTGTTGGTGACATACTAATTGAAATATTGTTTAATCATGCATATCAACTTATCATACAAGAATATCACATAAGCTATTCATCTGTATCACATCTTCAACCCAAGTTCTACCCAAATCATCGCACAACATTAGATCATCATACAACTCATTCTTAAAAACCAGCATGTTCAACCCAAATATAAATACATCCCAACAATTAGTTCATACATGAAGTCTAATCATGCACTACATGCCATGGGATGCCACTCACGACTTCACATCCTAAACCCTACCAATCCTACTAAGTAGGAGCCTGAGATTCACACGTGTGTATAACAATCATAATCACATTTAATCATTTAGTTCATTCCATTCAACATTCACAGTGATAATCAATTCTAATTCCAAGCATGACCTCCTAATCACTAACCACAATTCATCATCATGTATGATCACCAAAACCTAAATTCCTTACATGATCTACCAAGCATCCATAGAACCCAATATTCACATTCTATCACATTAAACATCATCAATACTCATTCTAACATGATCCTAACATCATAAGCCCAAATCATCATATCAAAGGTTTTACAAAAATAAACTTTCCCTTTTGGGAAAGTAACACCCAAAAGCAATCTAGCACCCAATTCAACCATGAATTCATCAACTATACCTAATCAAGTTCATAGCATTCATTCTAACATGATAATCATCACCAAATCATCAAAATTCCCAATCATGATACATAAAAGTTTCTACTTTTAATAAGTTATGATCAACACCTCAAATTCATTAATTTTCTTGCACAATTCAATTAAACTAGCATTTAAGCATTGTAACTAACACCATAACATCATCAAATCATGAATTCCAAGAACAAAAAAGTTTCCTCTTAAGGCAATGTATGAATTAGATGATCAATCCATAGATTTTTTGCACAATCATAATCTAGCATTCATACAACCTAACTAACATCATGTCAACATCTAACAATCATCAGTTTCATGTTTTCATCACAAATTTGGATTTAGGGTTCATCAAGATCAACCAACATGAAAAACTGATCAAAACTAACCTTTAGTTGTGTAAAAATCAACAATTGGACTTGTAAAACACCATGTAATCACTTGAATCACTCAATCTGAATGTTTGTGCGTGTTGAAGCTTGAATTCGCAAGGAAGTGGTGTGGGGATGGGGTTGTGGCCGAATGAGGGGTTTGGGGGCTAGGGTTGGGTTAATTTTGGTAATATTTGGTTTTAGAATAATTACAAAGTAACCCCTTTAATTATATTTTATAAAAACCAATCTATTTAACACTTTTAAATAATTTAAACAACAAATAGTAAGTTTATTAGTCAATAATACTAACCATTAATATTTACAATAAGTCTCACAACAGATGAAATATATATATAACACGTTGTTATGTTATTGCGTAAAATTTACAATATAAATATTTAAAATTCTATAAATTCACGAATCACATAATCACAACTAAAAACCAACATTATTAATTAGATTATCATTGTTTATCATATATTATTATTAGTAAGTCACCAACGTTCAACGACAACTAGTGTGTGCTCACGATACGTGTATGCAAGACCTAATGGAACTTACGGAGTTTGGTAACGGAAAATTATCGGATGTTACAAAACCAAGCATCATACAACCTATACAAGTAAACAAAAGGATACAATTCTTGTATACCCGAAAAGCATATTAAAACATGTCAAAATAAAGTTGGTGAGCATGTAGAGTTTACACAGATAAACATTTAACAAATAATTACATATATGATGCAATAATTAAATAAGTCCGGCCACAACTAAACCTAATCTCATCACAAAGTGTTCTAAAAGTTTAGGTTCAGTCAGACAAAATAAACATTAAAACAAACAATATAACACATGAACCCATATTGATATTCTCATTTGGACCTCCAACTAGTGCATGATAAAATGCTCAGTAACGCTATCTATACTTCCGACAATTCTAAATATAACTAATGGTTTTGAATTTTTATAGCGGGGGCACACATAAATTGAGAGCAAATCTCATTACTCATACCTTATTTAATTAATCATCAAATAGCAATAATACAATACTGTTTCCCCCCAAAATAATAATTCAAAAAAGAAGAGACAACATACTCACCTCAGGTCCAAAGCTTGTATATCTCATTACTAACAAAATCCTATAAAAATTATTATTTTATATTATATTTTATTATTTCATTTTAAGTGAGGTATTAATTAATTAATTACCGTAAGTAATTCTAAAATTTGTTTGATACGTATTTACTAATTTGATTACGTATTTCAATAATTTTAAATTCTGAAATTGTAGTTTTGTTTAGTTATGTAATTGGTAATATTGAATAAATAAGCATTGGTTTTAAAATTAATTGTCACTTATTATAAAAGGGCAATTGCATATTGTTGGATCAAGTAAGGCTCGTGCAATCAAAACAAACACTTAGACAATTTTCATACAACTGATAAAGAACTTCCGAACACAAATGCTAAACTTCCGAAGGACAAGGCTAAAGAGCTTCCGAATATGAACTCTAACTTCCGAAGATAAAGTTTTCCTTCTTCCGAAGTTAATGTTGGACCTGTACAAAATAGTCTATATTATCAACATAGTCAAAGTCAACAAAAGTGAACCTCTCTGTCAAAGTCAACAAAAGTTAAACGTCGAGTTCGAGACGAAGAACTGAGTGAAGATATTGAAGAAATATTGTGTTTGAGACGTTATTTTAATAAATATATTTTGTGTGAACAAAATATATTTTACTTTTTTTAGTCATGTTTTAGTCAAGTTTAATAGTCTAGGGGGCTAAATGTAAACAGTGAAATTTAGTCTAGATTATAAATAGGTTAATTATAATTAGAGTTGATTATGGTTGAATAGCCAACTGATTGAGGGATTTACTTGTAAACAATATTAATAGAAATCCATAAAGATCAAAGGGGTTTTTATTGTGTTCATTATATTTTGATCTATAATCTTCATGATTTGATTCAAGTGTGTTCAACTTGGGTTAACAATTTAGTATCAGAGTCATATTGGATCAAATTCACTGAAGACTTGAAGATTATTGAAGTTGTCATCAAGATTCTAGAGAGAGAAATTAGGGTTTTAGAGAGAGAAAGTAGATATGGTGGGTTTTCTAGAGAGAGAAACTAGTTCTAAGTCCAAATTTTATCAGATCTACAACAATTTACTACAAATTTGAAGACGTACAACATAAATTTCTCATCCACAACATCTTTTATACAAAAAAAATCAAAGAAAATCTTCAGATCTAAAATTTTCTCTCACATACACTAGTGTGTGTTCTTGGAGATTCAACATCTTCATCCAGCGAAACTAGCGAAAGTTTGATCTGTCTGGCAGAGCTATTAAGTTTCCGGTGAAATTACGCTCAGGCGAAACTATAATTTCGTCCGCCGAAATTGTACTTTTCCGGGGAAATTGTTTACTTCAAGCGAAACTATAATTTCGTCCGGCGAAATTGTACATCTTTGGCGAAACTACGAAAAATTCTGGTGAAACTATCATTTTTAGTAAAATAAAAAAAACTGCGAAACTAACCTAACATATGCGAAATTGTTGGAAAGCAAATCCACGTTATCGGTGTCGCTCTCGGACTAACCAAGCCAAACCCTAGCCTTAGGAACCCTAGCCGCCAAATCCCTAAACACTACAACTACCTTCGACTTCCACCAAACAACCACCAAGCCATCTTCCACCATAGCCACAATCAGCACCGCCTTAGGCAGCCTTAACCCTAATCCACACAGTCACTACCCTAGCCGCCACCCTCAACACCACCATCTACAATCATCATCGGAAACCCAACCACACCACCACCACAACCATCGGAAACTCCTACACTTGCCATCAACACCGCAACATCATTCAACACAAACCACAATCGAACAACCGTGGCAAGTGCGACGGCCAAACCCTAGCCAGCACCACCTTCCTTCAACGATATCTCCTACACCACTACCTATCTTAGCGAACCACCACCACCATTGGAACCCATATGACGAGGGGAAGAAATTAATGTGTAATACACACCATGACTCGCTAGAAAAGTTCGTTGGAACCCTAGCCGCCGCCAACTTCTCTCTTTGATATCTCTTTCGTTAGTGATTTTCATAGCAAACCGAGACCACCATTGGTTTTAGGAGATTGTGTTTAGTGGGGATAGAGATTGTTTGGGTAAGAGCTCGCCGAAATTTTTTCCGGCCACCGTGAGCCGCCGCGGTTCACCGAACCGGTGGTTGCTCACTAGAACCCTAAGGGTTCTCTTTAGTCTCATTGACCTCTCTCTTTCTTCACACTTGAGTGTGTGTTTTAGTTGATGTTAATATTTTGTGTTAGGGTTTATGTGTGTTAAATGGTCCTAGTCTCATCAGATTTGGTTTTAAAGGAATTTTGGACTAACAATTATTTACATCTTATTGTGCATTAGTGGGCTAACAATATAACTGAGTTTTCTACAAGTTGGGCTAGTTACAAGATTAAAAAAATATTGGTTGGGTTATACAATACGTTTAACCCAGGTAAGAAATATTTTTCCCGGGGGAGAATATTTTACAATTTTTGGGAAAAATACTTTTGAGACGTTTAATTGTTCAAAATTTTTAATAAAATATCATCTTCAGAGGACTTTAAATCAGGTAATCTTACAATGGCACAAAGCCGGTTTGACTCTTTTGCATCAATGAAGGGAGATAAATTTTCAGATTTGATTGAACGATTCTTAAAGGTTGCAAATAATCTAAAGAAGCATGTTCCAGATCACAGTAATCATCAACAAATTCAAAAGCTTCTTGACTCTTTTTCGTCTGAATGCAATCATCAAGATAAAATTCTAAAGCAAGAAACAGGTTATGTTGACACCAAACTCATGGAAATGATCAATAAGCTAAGATCTATCGAGTTGGACATCAAAAGAAAGGAATTTTAGCAAGTTGTGTTCCCACATCAAACCAACACGCTTAATACTGATCGTGTTTCTTCTGTAACAAGCATAATTGATTACAAAGTTGAGCTGATTGAAAAGATGAAATTATTGAAAACTAATTTGGATTCAAATGATAAAATCAAAGACAATTGTGAAGCTCTGGGAATTGACACTGACAATAAACCTAAATTTGAGAGAAATAAGGATAGTAAAGACGAGAAAGATGATAATGAAAAGAAAGAGTTTGAGGATAAAGAAAGGCTAAAAGTCAAAGAAAAGGACCAACAGAGAATCACAAAGGTTTGCGACTATGAGAAGAGCTTAGCAGCGGAACGAACTATCATGGGTCTTCCTTATGAGACTGTTCAGGATATGTGTTCATCTTCTAGCAAAATTAGATTATTTGGGATTTATAAGGCAAACAGATTGTTATTGTAAAATGAAAAAAGAATTAAAAATATTAATAAGTATTTAAAGAAAAATGAAATTGCTTTTTCAGTGTTTGTGTGATTTGATGTTTGGTAGTTTAGGATTGTGTGTCGCCTTGTTGTCGTCGCCGTCATTTTGATGTATACCTAGGATCCATATTTATAGGCACGTGTGTTTCTGTTAAAGAAACACTGGATCTCTTGGGATTCGCACAACTATCATGTTGACTTGTTGACTTGTAACACTTGTATTATTAAATACAAGTGTTTGGACTCCGCAGGAATACGGTCTTCCGTAGAAATTTGTTCTTTCGAAGGAGTCTTGATCTTCCGAAGGTACTTTGGTCTTCCGAAGGTACTTTGTTCTTCCGAAGGTACTTTGTTTTTCCAAAGGTACTTTGTTCTTCCGAAGGTACTTTGTTCTTCCAAAGGTTCTTTGTTCTTCCAAAGGTACTTTGTTCTTCCGAAGGAATCTTCATTTCTGTCTTCAGAGTTAATTGTTCATCCGCAGAAGATCTTCGGATGATTGATTTTGTAAGAAACAAATCTACAAAAAGAACAAAAATGTTCATCCGTAGACGTTTCTTACACTTTGTCAATTTCAGTAATTGACCAAGAATTATGTTTGTTCCTGCAATCATACACAGATCAATACACATATGGGTTAACCTATATATATAATGCATACGATATAATAATGATTTACACTTGTTCATTACAAATATTGATTAAAGTTCTAAGCCTATACAAAATTATCTAGTCCTATAGTTCCTAGAACTAACAATCTAGAGATTGGAACACATTAGTAACAGCATCCCAAGGTATGTGTTCAGACCAACAAGTTGAGGAGGTTGAAGTTTAACTTCTTAATAGTTCTTTTGAAAAATTGCATATGCAGGTGCAAGAGAAAAAGTGCTACTTATATAAGCATAAAGTTTAGCTGCTTCAAGAAGCTTGGACTTGGCTTTGATATGCTTATGAAGGATAAGGACATAAGGCTAGTAAAATATAGTGTCAAGTAAGAACATATAAGTATGTAAACTTTTGTGTATATTATCTTCATGTATTCACTATGAATAGAAAGGGTTCAATCCTAAGTGACACCTTAATATTCGAATATTTGGAATGTGTAATATACTAAGATGAAATTCAATCGTCACGATATTTCATTTATGCATAAGTTTGTAGGTTATGTGAGTTTGTTTTAGTTAATCAAGGATTACACTAAAATAGGGGAGGAATGTTAGATATTTTAGTGTAATTGGATTCACTAATGTCCAATGTGATCATATCCATCAAACAAGTTAGGAGGTGTAGAGTGCACGCTTGTGTTGAGTGTATTATGATCTTCGATATTGAAAACCTACTTAAGGGCGAAGCTCCTAAACAATTGGGGTTCCAAGGGGGCAACACCCCGTTGGCAGGGATCCGGGGGCAGCGCCCCTGGTAGCGGGGTCCAAGGGGCGGCAGCCCCTGGCTGGGGTCGAGCTTATGGAAATTATTTTAGTAAAAATGGCTTCATTAAAAATTGGGTTTCGAATTGATTTTCAAGAATTTCACATGTGAAATTTATGTGGAAAATACATAATTTTAATGGGATTTTAAAATAAAAATGAAATTCTTAAACCGCCAAATGGCAGTTATTTCCGTTGGTTTTCCCTCCAAAATCGAATTGGATGGAAAAATTGGTCACTTCTTCTCGAATTCTTCTTCTTCTGGTTCACGAAAATTCACACGATACAACATACAAAATCTTGATACTGTCTGAGTTGTATCTGATTGATTTATTCGGGTGAACCACCGAATAATTTCGATTTGAAATTGATCTTCACGATTCTCAGATTATCCAAGTTTATTTAAAGTATTCTACATCGTTTCTACCAACATTTAAAATATTAGCACTCGAATTTCATGAGTTTGCTAGTCTGTTGATCACGTCTCATACGAATTCACCACTTCTCTTGTCCATCATTTCTATTTCTATAATATTGTACTTCGTAAGAGCCTTGATATTTTGAGGAATCAAAATGAGATCATTAATATTTAAATTGAAACAATAAGATGGACTATCAAAAATTTAATCGGATAATTCAAAGAGAAAGCAAGAAGAATTGCAAGTTATGTTAAGAAAATAATGTACTAGAACTGGACCAGAGACTTCTCTTTATGCAAGTGGCAAACCATCACAACGATTATATTGAAATGACTCAAACCTTCAAAAAATCTGGGTTAGTTGGGGTTTATAATTGTCGGTAGTTATTCAGTTACGTTCCTAAAAATATCTCAAAAGACACTCTATTATCAGTAATTAACAATCAAGTTGCCACTCATGAGTGTTACCACTAACAGCTCACTTGTTGCCTATCCAGTTTGTCATGAATAACCCAGTTCTTAGTTTTCACTGATGTGATAATTTGTAGCTATTAATACTAGTTACTACTAATGATGAGTTGTTAGTAAGTTTGGTAACGTATTATTCATTACCACTAATGATTTTTGTGTGCAACTCTTCAACAATAATGTAAATACGAAGCAACTTTAGTCACAGGCTTAGTCCTATTGGAATAGAAACCCAAGGCACTTAGGTGTCGGAAATCATATAATTTTTGTATGAACATGTACTCCATACCTTCTAGCCCATACCAATGTTTAGTTAGAAATCTATTTTGTTCATACATAAATCTTGAAAAACCAAAATATGTTGATGACACTAAATGTACCAACAAACTTCGTATTCCTCGAGGGTGTATAAGCGAGTTAGTAGATCATGATTGTTTTAGGTTCAACTATAATTAACGTTTGTTATCATTATACCAATTGATGGTGTTGAATAAAGATTCAGTCCTCATATGATGAATATTATAATATGATATTATGCTAATATCATTGTAATATAAAAGAATTGAAGGCTTCATTTAAAACTAGTTTGGCTGTATACTGACATGTTAAAACAAAGTTAAAGGGTTTCTTTGTATCATGTTGTTAGTTGAAGGAATTATCTTGTAATTTTTGTAATAAGTCGTTAGTCGTTATAAGGCTGTTGTAACGAACATTTCGGGTATGCAATGAAATCAGGAGTTCTCTTTTCTCTCTCTCTCTCTCTCTAGAATCTTCTTCTCTGTTTGAATTGCATCAGTGGTTTCAGAGCTTCCGATCCTCGGAGCTCTATTGAAGTCATCCATGGCGAGCAACACCAGAAATCAAGAAATTGACAAGGTATTGAAGGAACACGAGCGATCTTTCACCGAATTGAAGGCGTCGGCAGCATAGGCCAATTGTGCAATCACAGATAACAATAATTCTATAGCAGAATTGTGTTCAATTGTGGAGCGATTCATCAACAACGGAAAAGAATCATCATCGAACGGAAGCATGAACGTAGTGGATCGTATTCCGAAGGAGAAGGATAGATCAACTCGATTAGGAAAAATTGAGTTTCCGAAATTCAATGGAAAGATATTACCTGTGGTTGTATCGGTGTGAGCATTTCTTTACAGTAGATGAAACAACGGATGTAACATCTTGTATTTTTACGTTAATTAAAAGTTAACGTCGTTTATTCTTGTAAGGGCCAAAGTTGTCAATTATGAAACTTATGGTTTGCTTATGCTTATTTAGTTGTATGCCTTTAATTTTTCAAATTGAAAGTTAATAGTTTAATTATGAAATTGAACATAATTGTAAGTAATAATGATATTACTGATACAAATAATAAGATTATCTATAACAATAACTTATAATAAGATTACTTATAATAAGATTATCTATAACAATAACTTATAAGAGTTATTAAGCTTTATAATGTTTAAAACAAAAACTTAATTAAGAATTGGGGGGTTGTTTTGTTATTTCATAAACTTTAAAAACAAGGTTTGTACATAAAATGATAAAATCAAAACTACAGGGACTAGTTATGTAAAATTAAAAAAACCCAAGCCAAATTCCCCCAATCGCCCGTTTTTCGGCAGATATTCCGGCGAGCCCCGGCCGAGCTCCGGCGAGCTCAAAAACGGCTAAATCCTTCGAATCACGAACCCAAACCGTTCCAATCGATTCGTGAGGCTATTTCGAACCTATAACAGGTCTCAATTCGACTTTAATTGCTATTATGAACAATCAACTAGAAACCGAAATAAGCTTTTCAAATCAAGATCGGTTTCAAATCGATATATGATCAATTGGTTCAGTCGATTCATTAGAAACGTATTAGTAAGCATTTAACATTCAAATCAACCAACAATATTGATTAAAAGCAAGTAATTAACATCAATTTTAAGTCGAAACTTCCGAATCAAACTTTTGAATCGTTGATTATGAAATAGTTACAATTGACCCTAAATAACAGAGGGTTACATTTCTAACCGACGTTTCCACACTCTCTGAACATCAAATTTCGCTTATCAAGCCCATCCAAATCGACTTCGGTCATCATCTTCCTTATCAACCTGCAACTTAGGCGGATTCAACCTTCTAAGCTTCATTAATACAAATTGGTTGAGGGGTAGTTACTAT
>BJCM01273367.1:0-17890 GCA_018326385.1 Flaveria bidentis | reverse complement strand
GTCAAAAACAACCTTGAACCCTTTGTCACAAATCTGGGATACAGAAAGTAAGTTATTTTGTAGTTGTTGAACGTAGTTGACCTTGTCAAACTTAACTTTCTGATTTCCCACTTCTCCCTGTGTAGTGATGTAACCTCCTTTATTTCCAGTAAAAGAAACATGTCCTCCTTTAATCTGCTTGACGTTTGAAAGAAGAGACAGGTTCTCAATCATGTGCCTAGATGCTCCACTATCCACAATCCAAGTGTTTGTGATAGCACTATAATGAACACCCTGCATATTCAAAGGAAATGATTAGTGAAGGTTTGGGACCCAAGCCTTAACTGGCTTTGGTAACCCAGAGGAATCACACATCATAAATTCAACCCACTATCCATTTGAGGGTGAGGGCATATCATTTTTCTTACTGATCTCATTATCAGACATTGGATTTGACTTTTCTTTCCACAAACCAGTTTTGTGTAAGGCATGTTTGTGATAAACAAATGACTGGTTTATGGTTTGAACTTTAGTTTCATTATTTCTTTTAGGTGGAGTAATAGAACTCCTTTTAGAAGATCTCTGTTTAGTATCATGAAGTTCAATTTTCTTTCATGGTGTCTGATACTGAGGACAATTAGAAGCAAGTGTCCTCTCTTTCCACAATTGTAGCACGATCGACCTTCTACAGGTTGGGAAAGACGCCTTTGTGGGGAAGTGTGTGAGACTGGTGTGACTTTGGGCTTGTTGGGTTTTAACTCTTCTTGTTTAGATGTTTTAACTTTTTTAACAAAATTTACCTTTTGAACGGTTGTAACATCTTTTGCCTTTTGTTTGTTTAGACTATTACGTGGAGCACGTGGTTGGGTACTTTGTTTCGTCAGTTTGGGTTTAGTATTAGACGTGGTTGAACCTGACTTTACCTTAACCTCCTCAAATTGATTATCCAAATTAATTATAGGCATTTTACCCTTAGATTTCAAAGTGTCCTCCTTCAGTTTAGTGACAGATTCCACCGTTTGACTCGTGGAATCTGGATCACTAACTAGAGGAGTGGTCACCACATGATCCTTAATTGATTGTTATTTATAGGTCGACATTTAGTATTTAACAGGATCTCATGTGGTGGTTGAACCACTTTGTAACCTAATCCCTCCCTGCTATTTCGTTCTTTCACTAAGTTTTTAACTATGTGAGAAGAACTAGTCCAACTGTGCAGTTTTTGTTTTAATGAATTTACTTCGACTTCCAAAACTGCTTTTTCCTTTTTAGTTTCTTCAAGGGAGTTTAAATAGAACTTAATGTCATTTGCTTGGTTAAAAGCCACAACTTTGGTTTCCCTTATTTGTTTATTTAACAGTTCTATTTTCTCTTTGTAATTGTGCTCATTTAGTTTTAAAATGCGATTTGCTTCTGTGCATAGTTGCAAGTCCTTTACTAAGCTATCGTTATGATCTAATAACCTAGCAAATTTCAAATCTATGCTTTCCCTAATTTTTTTACATTCATAACAAGCATGATTGTCAAACAGTTGGTCTTTAGTACTTACCTGTGAAGATTCAGTTGAATCCACCATCAGTGCAAAGGTTGACTCTTCAGCTACTGGAGATTCTGAACATGTCATTTTGGTATCTTCTTCAATCAGGGGTTTGACCACTTTCATAGTATCTTTAGTTTCTGACATTGCTAGTTCGATCGCTATATCATCTTCACTTTCAGTATCATCATCCAACACCCCGACATTTGCAATGTTAGATTCTCCCGGAGACACAAATTTGAAGGTCCAATCTTTTCCTTCGTCACCTTGAGCAGTCAAGGCCTTTGTCTCTGTACTAGATGAGGTAGCTCCACCTGTTGGTTTGTCCTGACGGTTAAAAGTTGAGAACAGGTTGCCGTTACCTATCTTCTTGGGCTTTACACACTCACATTTAAAGTGCCCCTTCTCTCCACAGTTGAAACAGGTAACTTTGGACTTATCGAAACAAAAAGTAGTGTCTTTAGTGGCTAACAAGTTCTGTCCCGTCTTCTTAACAAATTTTTTAGCTCTCCGCACAGCACTTGCCAATGCCCACATTATGTCCATTCTTTCAAGCTCATTCTCGTCTATCTGTTCATAATCTTCATTTGCTATATGGTAGTTACCGATCTTTCCTACAACCAAACCATCATACGAGTGAACAACAGCTGCCAATAGATCCATATGTTCTTTAGCCACCTCCATCGTGATATTCCCGAGGTTCTCGGTCTTAAACTTGGTAGCATTAGCCTCATGTGCAATATAATGGGTACTTGATGGCCCAGACGTGTCAGACCCTAAAACTATGGTTGGTGATGGAGCAGTTGAACTTGAAACAAATGTAGTTTGAAGGGGTGCTCCTGAACTGGCTGTTGTGGAAGAGGCATTGTATAGTGAAGGATGGTCATATGTTCTTTTCTGCGACCTATATTTCATCCTAAGTTCATCCTCTCTCAATTTCATGATGAAGTCATTTATGTCTAATTTTCCCAATATACTGTTTTGTCTCAAGTTAGATACAAATGAATCCCACTTCTTTGGTAAGCCATCTGCCAAGATGGACACCTTGTCTTCCATTGACATTGTAACTCCATGAATATGCAGCTCACTCATGAGATGATAGAACCTGTCGATTACATCATCCAAACTTTCTTTACCCATTGAAGAGAAGTTGTCAAACTCCTTCTTCAAAGCTTTTTCCTTTACAGCTTTTAACGAAGAATTTCTGTCATAGCATTTTTCCAAGGCTATCCAAAGTTTCTTTGCCTGTTTATTCTCAGAAAATTGATGGAATATATCCTTTGGAATAGACTGAGTTAACAGGGCATAAACCTTCTTCTCTGCATTATATTTAGCCTTCTGGCTGTCAGTCATCCCCCATAATATCAATTTTACCCATCTGCACCAACCGGCATGTCATATCCTGTTTCAATGGATTCCCAAAGGTTGGGATCAACTCCATTGAGGTAGATCTCGAAACGTTGCTTCCATTGTGGGTAATCATTTAACGTTATAAGCTTAGGTGGTTTATTATGATTCCCAGTCTTATTCTCCAGAAGCAAGATGTTCTGGATCCGTGTGTCTCTACCTGCAGTGAAGGCAGAGTATTGTTCTTCCATCTCGTTAACTTTAAACTTTTGAAATCAACTACTTCACTTGTGCGAATGGACCACTCGTGCGAATGATGTGTGCGGATGAATTCAATCATGTGATTGGATTCAATCATGCGTAAGGAGAGTGTAGTTGGAGTCTATGCGAATGATGCTGGTCAGTCGTACGAATGAATAAGGCAGCTGAGTTCAATCGTGCGTATGAGAGGTGCGAATGGGTTCAGTCGTGAGATTGAGTCAATCGTGCGACTGAAGGCTGCTGTTTTTGCAAAAACGAAGGTTTTGAACACTTTGACGCAGAAAACACGAATTTCTCACGAACCCTAATTGCCGTATGCCGAAAAACGTCAACTTTTTGACCTGGAGACGTCGAAAAACACTGTTTGACACAAAAAGATTGAGTTTTTGAGTGAAAACGCGATTTTTATATCAAAATCTATTGAATCACATGCAAATCAAGAGCCAAGGCTCTGATACCACTTGTTAGGACCGTTTAGGTATGGAGTACCAACTGATTTACGTGTATACCAAACCAAATAGTGCGGAATCCTATTTCATTGGCAATCCAATCAGTGAGAAAGCAAGTATAATCAATCTAAGAATGAATCAAAACGTTAAGAACGATTGTAAGATGATTAACTGCGATATATGAACTTTGAACAGGTTTCATTGAGTCTCTAGACGGCTAGGGTACAATTATATGCGTAGGTATTCGAATTTTTATGTTTTTCCACAAATTAAGTGGTATTTATAGGTTAGGGTTTTCCATTCGTACGACTGAACCATTAGTATGGTTCAGTAGTGTGACTGAAGCATGCGGTTGATTCATCCGTACGACTGAATGTTTAGTCGTGCGATTGAGTCAATCTTATGTCACAATCGTGCGACTGATCCAGTCTCCTGGTTCAGTCGTGCGACTAGTCCGTTAGCATGAAGAATTCATGCGTATGGTCCATTAGCATGGTCCATTCGCATGAGAACTTCACATGATTAAGTTTAAACACGTTTCTCAACCATTATTGACTAAGAACTATGTAAACAACCACAAACCTATATAGTTAGTTCAATATGTGTTATCACACAATAAACAATGTAATATTAAACATTATAAGCATTACCAACACATTTCATTTCATTCATACCCATTCAATTGCATATATGTAAGACATGAAAGGCATTTTACATTGAGCTCCTAAACTAGGTACACATGTATCTACAGTTTCTTTCCCTTTCATCAACCTTAAAACACTTCTGGCTATCTACCTTCATTGTAGCTTTCACTAAAAGCATACAGTTTTTGGTCATGATTGATGTGACTATTACCCCCACGTTAAGGGTGATACACCTTGAAAAAACCCTACTTGATCACTACTAACAAGTTCTTCTCTTGTAATTATGATATGCTTAAGAGGTTTGAAGTGAGTTCAGGTACATAATACACGAGTTATTACCTGATTAATGCCTTCGACTTCAAACCACACATCTCTAATTCCCTTCACATTCAAGTGTAGATCATTCCCTATCTTTATTGTATGTTTGAAGTTCTCATCCAAGTTCACAAACCAATCTTTAGTACTCGTCATATGGTTAGAGCATACGGAATCCAAGAACCATATTCTAGTTTATGAGTAGTCAGTGACTGTGGAATGCGTCATGAGAAGTAGATCTTCTCCTTCATAAAATTCTACATAGTTTGTAGCCTTAGCGCCACAACTGCATTCATAGGCAAAATGTCCTAGTTGGTGACATTTATAGCACTCAATGGTTGTTTTCTCAAAATCAGCTTTAGCTCAACCTCTTCCTCGTCCTCTAGTGGGCGGACCTCGACCACAATCTCTACCTCTGCCACCAAAGTCTTGTTCCGTCTTTAACACTTGGTCATCATCGGGTTTTATGTTTAGCTTTTATTCATGAACTGCAAAGAGCTTTGCAGTTCATCTACAGATAACTTGTCGATGCCTTTTGATTCTTCAATTGAGTATACCACATAATTGAAGCTTTGAGATAGTTCATCTACCACCTTTACTTCTGACATATCTTCTACAAAGTTCCCCATGTCATTTACGAGAGTCATCACACGATCAAAGTAATCTCTCACCCCCTCTCCACTTTCATTTCAAGTGTTTTAAAGTCTCTATTTAATCTTTGTAGTTGTGCTCTTTTAACTCTTGCATTCTGATCGGGTGGTGAAAGTTCGACATTTAAGGATTTATTTTCGTTTTTATGTGTCAAATTAAGCGAAATAGAGTTACATTTGGGATATTATTGTGTTTGTAGGATAAAATTGAAGAATACAAAGAAGTTAGAAGAAACAGGGTGAAAATTGAAGCTCAGGAGGTGAAGATATGTAAAAGAGAAGTTCCAAGACAATAGTAACTTAAAACGGGCATAACTTGAGCTAGGAAAAGAATTACGTTGCACACGACCTACTAACAAAAAGATCTCGAAAAGTTACACATGAAAATCAAGTTTGTTCAGGGGGTGGCGTCACCGACACCACCAGAATAAGTAAACCCAATACCTTCTGACGGACGCCTCCTCTAATGCCTAGCCTAACGTCAAGGTCCGGGTTTGTTGAGATTTGACTTAATTTGAAGGGTTTTAAAGGGAAAAACCCTAGGATGAAAATTATAACTTTAACAACATCAATCCTGGATGAAAATTAGGCATCTTTCATCATTCTAAAGCTCTCCTAACATCAAGATCATCAAATCTACAAGATTTATTCAATTGGTTTTGAAGATTCAATGATGAGGCAAGACTAATTCATTTGTGATTCCCTTCGGGGGATGGATTTGTGCAAGTTCTTATTTTTCTTAGTTTGTAACCTAGATTTGGGATTGGAGCTTGAACCTTTAAAGTTCGTATGGATTCAATTTATGATTTGATTATTTAAATGATTATATTATGCTTAAACCTATTTTTGATATTCTATTACTTTGGTTGTCTTTAATCACTGTGTGATTGATTATAAGAATTAGGGTTTTATTATTCAAATTAGTAATTGTGTGAATAATATCTTTAAGCTATAATTTATAATTATCACTTAAATCCTATCATGTATAAGTCACTATTAATAACTTCTCACTAGATTTCATTAAAAAAGTTATAACTTTGTCAAACCTGAATCCTGAAGAGGGTTGCTTTTTCACCAAGATTGTTAAGACCTAAACTTTTATTTCGTTAATTTGATTATTTCTCAATTCAATAAATCAAGCAATTTTCTTTTCAATATTTAGTCTTTTTAGATTAATTGTTGCTAGCACTATCCTGTGATACCCTTTGGATTTGACGCCTTGCTTACCCTTTACTATGAAGGGTGATTAGGTACTCTTTAATATATATTTTTCATCAACCACACGACATCGATCAAATTAGCACCATTGCCGGGAAATCATTGCACTTAGTGTAAGTAATAGTTATTTGCTTCTTTTTAAAAATATATAAAATTTTAATTTTTTTATTTTTTATTTCGTTTGTTTGTTCTTTTTGTCATTTAGAATTATGTGTGGTATTTGCTTTTTGTTTATAGGCTTAGTAGACTCTCAAGAATTTTGATATCATCATAGATTGTGACTAGGACAATGATCCATGTATGTTTTGCGGAATCCTTTATCATTGGGTTTGAGATTGTCCAATGTTAAAGAGAAAATATGGAAACATAAAATGAAGTTCGGAATATTGGCGACAAATGGGATATATGAGGCCAAACTATGAATATGAAGAAACCCACTCGTATTATCCATGTTGTGAACCACCTCCACCATCAAATTATCAAGAAAATAATTACACAAACATAGAAAACAAATATGCCCAAGAGTGGGATGTCAACCACTTGAACCCAAGATGTCACATTTATACATTTATCAAGTTATTGAGAGGAGTATGATAACTACTATCCTAAATATCCTCAAGTGTCATACTAGATGCATTAAGGTTCAATAAACCCTAACTATGATGAAATATTGAACATGTTAGTAGAAATGAAAAGAAGACAAAGAAAGAGATAAAACACTCAAGGTATTGGTTAAGCAAGTTAGCCAACTAGTTGAACATATGTCTCAACTAAGACAAGAGCAATTTGAGTTGGATAATGATACTGTGATTAATGGTGATGTGGTTGAAGAGGTTACAGGACTTCAAGAGTATGAACATGTATGTTTAAAGTTGATAGAAGACATTTCACCTTAGAGGAGCCAAAGCCTAATATAATCCACCTGGTCCTTCCTTTGAGCTTATTATTTCAATTAACAAAGTTGGAGAAAAGGGTTTGAGGACAAAGAAAAAGAAGGTTGCATTATATGACATTGGATAAATCATCATAAAGTGGCTCCGTAACAAATATTCAATAGACCTACCGATAATTAGGAAACAACTACGGAATTGACATGTCAACTATCTAGCGTTTGTCGGGAATTCAGTAGAAAAATGTGCACTTAACCACCATAACAAATATCAGGTACAGTCTGACTAAATACCTAAAACTTAGCACTACTTCGGAGGCAGCCCAAGGTATTTTATGTTTTTTTGAAGGTTTTTTTGGTTTATTTATGATTTTAGTTTATTTTATTTTAAGAACTTCATGGGTGTGTTCACCAGAAACCCTTATGAGATTAAACTCGTCCACCCGGGTCTACTACTTTTAATTAAATTTCCACTTAAAAGTTGCATTGAGCACATGCATTATTTATTTAAATGTGAGGTGTTAATCATGAAGTCAGAAGTTCGCTTCTACATGGGTTTTAGTATGTTTTGTAGATTAGTGGACGAGATGTTGAAGACAATAGTAAAATTGAAGATCTTGACGTAAAAATATAACCAGGTGCATTTGTATCCCTTATTAACCGTTAAAAATAGTTAATTTGTAGTTAGTTCTAATTTTCGGTTATTGATAATGAGTCCCCGAATGATTGTAAATGGTTTGTGAATATGATAAGATTGGGTCTAATCTTAAAATTCTCTTATTCACATACTAATAGTAGCATTTATTAGTATATTGGGGGCAATGTACATCTCAAGCATAGGAATGAGAGGATTTGATAAAAGTTTTCAGAAAAGGTTAAAATGTAAAAGAATTGTTTGCAAATCTTCAAGTGAAGTTTATTGTGTTTAAAGATCAAATTTTAAATGTAAATCACTAACTTGTTGCTTATCAAAAGATTGGTATTGATCCTAGGTCATGGGCGGGATAAAGTATTTACTATTTACTTACTATTGTCACGAGGAGTCCGTGGATGGTGTCACACGTAATTGATTCAAAACTATTTACTTACTAGCTCCTCGGCAACGACGCCATTTTGATAACCTGTTGTTGAGGTCATGCAAAAACCTAATTAACCTAGGTAGCTAGGGTAAGTCAGGTATTGTATCCAGGGGTAGCATGTGGTTAGTGTTACACATTTCGCTTGATTATTTATCTAAATTACTAAAACTAAAATATTATCACTTTGACTGTAAAAGAATGTGGATGAAATTAACTTAAAACGATCACTTTATGAAGCAAAACAAAAACTTGGACTTGGTTTAGAACTATTGAGATGAAAAGGATCACAACCAGGTTTCAGGAATGTAATTGAAAGCACAACTTATGTTTTATCTAATCTTGAAGTCACGTAGACATAACTTGTTTATCACATACGTTGAAAGGTAATTACCAAGTTGAAAACTGATTTATGTAAGTTAACTAGTTAACTAACTAATGCCATAATCTAGAAACTTTATTTGCAATCACCAATTAATGATAATAACCTAATTACTACTCAATGGTTAACAATGCAAGACTGATAACTTGATAAGCAATAATCAAATCCACTAACAAGAATCTTTAATCAACATATGATTCAAAACACATAAACAAAGAAAGTTATTCAACGATCAAAGTTTATGTCTTGACTAGGTAAAACACAAGCATGTATTATCCAATCACAAACCGTCCACCCGGAGATGATCACAAGTGGTTTAGCCTTGCATCTTCATCATAATCTATTCAATCTTTACATTAAGCATATGAATCCTTGATGATGATTAGAGAGAGTTCCAATGGCCCAAAATAGTTCCAAGATTTGTTCTTGGGGTTGGAGGCTAGTCCTCTTTTGGGACCCTAATGTTAGGGATTAAATAGGTTTTAAAATTTGAAATCCTCAAAATATCGCATTAGACCGTAACTTACGGCCTACCTTCAACCAGACGGCCAAACCTCCTGTCTAATGGGGTTCACAGGGCCGTAAGTACGGCCTCAAGTCGTAGCTTACGGCCTCCCTGCACTTTGCACAATTTTCTTCATTTTCACCACCTTTTAAGCCTTAGTCTTGTTATCCTTTGTCTTCTTCTCAAATAATGTTCGTTAAGCTTCATTTAACCTATATTTCAACATACGTAACAAAATAATACCATTTGATACATAAAGTATATTAAAAACGCAATATTAACTATGATACGTGCGGGCATATTAACAAATTATCACATAAAGTATTTTTAGTGGGTGGGATAGGGTTAACAAGCTTTTGATATAATAAGTTCGTGTGCATATCGGTAGCCTAAATGCCTACTTGGTAAGATCTTGAGCCGGTTACTTAAAACACAATCATATATATATATATATATATATATATATATATATATATTCATTTGTTTAAGGCAAGCCATATATTACTTTTGTTGTAGAGTTTGTATTGTTTGATGCATATCAAGACTATAAGCAAGGCGTTGCACATAAATGACAAAGGCAACTTAAGAACTTTCCTTTACTTGTTATATATTGTTTATTGTTATCCATTCTAACCCTTAGTAACCATGTCAAGCCTTAAACCATTCTTTTGCTAAACCGGATATATAAAATCCAAGTTGTTAGTTGATAACCGGCCGTGAAACCATTCAAAATAAAAAAGCATCCGAATTCAAGATTATATTATGAAAGAAAAAAATTGTTGAAAAAGAAAAATTAAATGAAAATAGCAATTGTTTACAATGGATCAAAGTGATCTAGCTCTGTTAGTCATGTTAATAAGCATGGTTTAACGGTCTGGTTTATATTTTTATTTGTATTAGCTGCTATGAAAATCCAAAAATCTCCCACCTTTACCTAATCCCAAAAACCCGTAAGTCCTTTAGATGTATGCGAGATCTAAGCAAGTGGTGAAGGTGTGATTGCTATAGAAGCTTACATGGACAACATAGTATACTAGGTTATTGAGTGATTACACTAGTATATATTTTACTAGTCCAGATATAAAACGAGAAGAGTGAATTATTATGAGGGGTGTGTGCATGAGATTAAAAATTAATAGCACGTTCAGCCTAGTTGGGTGATTTTCTATTTTACTTGACTATAATTAACTTGCTAGGATGTAAATCTATTGAACGATATAAGTCTTTTGAATAAGGGCATGACTTTGGACCTCAACCAAGTTTTAATAAGTGATTAGTGATATGTAGTTGCAATGATGGTTTTAAAAATTGCAATTAAGCTTTGCTTGAGGACAAGCAAAAGCTAGTGTGGGGATTGTGATCAGGTGGTGTTACTTCGACGTTTAAATGCTTTATTTCCATGTTTATGTGTCAAATTATGAGAAATAAAGTTAATTTTGGGATATCATTGTGTTTGTAGGATAAATGTGAAGAATAAAAAGTTGTAAGAAACGGTATGAAATTGGAGCTCGGGAGGTGAAGATATGTAAAAGAGAAGTTCCAAGACGATAGTAACTTGAAACAAGTGTAACTTGAACTAGGAAAAGAGTTACGAGGCCCACGACCTATCAACGGAAAGGTCTCTAAACGTTACACATGAAAATCAAGTTTTGTTAGAGAATAGCACCACAGACGCCATCATAGGCGCCACCGGTGTCAGTAAACCCAAAACCTTCTAACCGACGCCTCCTCTGACGCTTATCCTGACGCCAAGGTTCGGGTTTGAAATTTGAAGGGTTTTTAAGGGAAACAAACCCTAGGACGAAAATTAAACTTTTACAACATCAATCTTCACTACTACAAATCTGTTGATAGATGACGTGCAAAAGTTGACGCGTAAAGAAAAACGATGATGCATATTTTCGCGTGTCATAAAAATTATGTATATTTTAAAAAAATTATAGAAAAAATGACACATATTTTTTCCTGTCATCTTTGTCCGTCATCTTTTAAAATGTTACACGCAACTTAATTTTCAATTCTCCCGCTTCCAAAGTATTGAGCCTAATTTCTCAAACACCCCTTCATAAAAAAGACAATATTTTTCAACAAAACTCTAGATCACCATCTCCCTTCTCCACTCGATTTCAAACCTGAGTTCGAAACTCCAAACGAAATATGGTACTGAATTTTGAAAATAAAGCTAATCCTGGACAAGAGGATTGAAGATGAAAATTCAATTTTGATTCAAATAGGTATACACCATTGAAGGAGACTGTAGTTCTTAAGGGGTTCATCGGTATGCCATCGAGTTTACTAATTTTCATGTGGAGAATGTGCACTTTCGTTAATTTGCAACCAATGGTTTCTGCTGCCTTTCTTCACCGAAAATTTGCTTCATAGGTATGTCTCATCATCAACCTTTATCATATCTCTATGCATTTGGTCATCGATCTTGGATACTTCGGTAAGTCAGTATGCGGTACTTCCACAAACTCCGTAACAAGTTCTATTTCCCTATCGTCAATATCAATAAGCTCTGGTCGGTTGTCAAGTGGTATCACTTTCTTTTGTTAATTTATAAGCCCCATTGCAATGAAGACGAGGTATATGTATCAATCGCCCTTTATTTGTTTATTTTGAAACCAAATGGTATTTGATTGATGTATTACATATTATTGCTTCTATACCTGACAGAGATTCATTAATGAGGAATTGGATCATTTGTAAATTATGATTGGGGATCGAAGGATGGAGGGTCATAGATGTGATTTTTGTTCTCAAATTTAATTCGCATAAACTTGTTTTGTAAGTTTGTTTAATTTACAGTTATAATCAGATCCATATTTTCTATAATCAGATTGATATTAGTGATCATTTTTGGTTGTTCAAAATCTGTCTATTGCTTTATAATAGTTGCTAGGATTTTTCTATGTTTATGGAAATGAAGTGATGCTGATTTTGTTATAGTCAGGTTTGAGAATGTAGACACTGCTCAATTGTTTGTAGTCATCCATTTGTTTGATTTTCTTTATATTTTCTATAAGTCCAATACCAAATAGGTTTATCCTGAATTTTTAATCATTGTAATCAGATTGATATTGGTGATCATGCTTGGAGTATAATATGGAAACCAAAAGTAACAACACTATGGATTATCTACTCTACTCAGATGACATGAGTATTTGGCCAAAGTTGAACAACATTATGGGCTTCTGGTAATAAGATGGTATTATGTTGATCTTTGATTCCTACACACACATTTGTGATTAATTTATGAGTTGATTTTGTGTTAGTTTTGTTCTATAAATGAAAGAATAGTGAAGATACAAGCTGGTGTGGTTGTATATTTCTCATGGAACTTCACGTAAATAAGAAGATGTTAACAATAGTTTTAGTTTGCAATCCTTTTTCTCATTTATTCATAAGATAACCTTCTAATTTCTCCTTCATTTTGCTAAACTAACTACGTTATGAACTCATTGTGTTAATTAATGTCCATATGTGTAAACTTATTATTAAATATTCATTTGTGGTGTATGTTTATGTGTAGAAAGCCACTCTAAAATTGTGGAATATCACTTTATATTAGGCTCCTTTGGTTTTGCTAAATAGTTATTTGTATGGTAGAAAGGTTCAGGAGAAGGGTGTGGTGGCCAGAATATAAGAATGCAAGGAGGATGATAGGCAGATTGATTGGGAGAACCTGATGTTGAAGGATATTGTATTATATGCTTTTTGGTTGGATTTGTGAGGGTGATTCTTCATTCCACCATGTATAATTCTTGCACTTGACTATTAATGGTGCAATTGTAACTGTTATTGGTGGTGGTGGTGTTGGAGTAGAGGTGGTGTGAAGGAGATCTATTGTCCTGGTTTTTGGTAATGTAAGTTTAGAACTTGTATATTTATTTAAGTTTATTTTATTTGGAGTTGTAGATTTTCCTACTTTATATCAATTTATTGCTCTGGTTATTGGCAGGTTTTTTACTCAACTCTAGATAAGGATGAGGTATGAACTTACTCAAAAAATCAACTTAATTCTTTAAATTTAATATCAACCAACGTTTTTAGCTCTATATCTAACTTTTTGATTACTGTTAAGGGATGGTATTTTAATTTAGCTACCCACTTCTTGCTTGACATATATTAACATTTGGCATCAACTGAAGTTTACTAGTCACTCGAAAGTCAACTCGTATCATTGCAATCTACATTGGATTATAATCTAAAATCTCTCTTTTTTACACCAAATCATTTGTGGGTTAATATATGCTATATTTATTTTTTTTAGGCACTAAATGCTGATGGTGATCCTGAACTAGTTGATGATTTTGAGTTTTACCAATAATTACTAAAGGAATTTTTGAGACAGTTGATGCGGGATCATTTAGAAATTAACATAGAATATTATGGGATCATATGGGAAGTAACATAGAATAATTACCAATTGTTGTTTTTAATAGAGGTAAGTTCATTTGGATTGTCCAAATTGACCTTGGTTTAAAAAATTGCTTAAGATGTATGTCTTGAGGCGAGGTACGTTGAAATTTGTTTCATTTGATTGATTTGGTGATTAAGTAGTTGAATATTATATAATATATACGTGGGATTTGGAATTTTGGGTGATTTTTGTTAAAATAGAGGTTGTTAGTTCATTTGAATGGTCTAAATTCACAAGTTTAATCGGGCGATATTGGTTTTTTCTTAGGTTGGAGGAGGTAGAGCCGAATACAGTGATGCTGATTTGGATGCTATTAAGAAAGAATGGTCATATTATGTTATAAATTTTATATGTGTTTAGGTTGGGTTACATTAGACGATAAACTTAGAATATTATGTATTTGCAAGTGAACTTGAAACAAGTTAATACTAGTTGTTAGTATTTAATTAAATGAATTTTGATTTGTTGTTATTCGACAATTATTGATTTGTAGTTTTATAAAAAAAGCATGTAAATATTATAATAAAAAATATATATTTTATAAAGCAGCTAAATTTATGACGCGCATTACGTATAATTGGTAACGCGTTATAAACTTCACAAATATAACACGCACATGCTCGTCATCTTTACATTTATGACTACTTTTTCCTTGACACGCAATGTGCATCATCTATTGCCCGTCATAACATGCGCACCATCTTTCGTGCATCATAAAAAGATGACGCGTGGATGCGTGTCATCTTTTATTTATTACTACCCCTTCCTTGACACGCATTTGCGTGTCATCTAACCCCAAAGATGGTGCGGAATACACGTCATTTATTGTAGTTTTTCTGGTAGTGCTTGGATGACAATTAGGCATCTTTCATCATTCTAAAGCTCTACCAACATCAAGATCATCAAATTTACAAAATTCATTCAATTGGCTTTGAAGATTTAATGATGAGGCAAGGCTAATTTGTTTATGATTCACTTCGGGGGATGGTTTTATGCAAGCTTTTATTTTTCTTAGTTTGTAACCTAGATTTGGGATTGAATCTTGAACTTTTTAAATTCTTTTGGATTCAATTTATGATTTGATTATTTAAACGATTATATTATGCTTAAACCTAATTTTGATATTCTATAACTTTGTTTATCTTTAATCATTGATTGATCGATTATTAGAATTAGTGTTTCATTATTCAAATTGGCAATTGTGTGAATAAGATTCTTTAAGCTTTAATACATAACTATCACTTAAATCCTATCATGTATAAGTCACCATTAATGACTACTCACTAGGTTTCATTAAAGAAAAATTATAACTTTGTCAAACCTGAATCCTAAAGTGAGTTGCTTTGTCACCAAGATTGTTAAAAACCTAAACTTTTATTTTGTTAATTTAATTCTTTCTCAATTCAATTAATCAAGCAATTTTCTTTTCAATGTTTAGTCTTTTTAGATTTATCATTTCTAGCATTTTCATGTGATTTCTTGTGGATTTGACAGCCTACTTACCCTTATTAAGGGTGATTAGGTACTCTTTAATATATATATTTTTTACCGATCACACAACATCGATCACATTCCCGTGTTATTTATTCTTCATGGCGTCCCAGATGTGTTTTAATGTTTCTTTATGTGTCATTATCTTGAGAATCTACTTGTCAATGGACTCGAACAGGCAGTCTCTCACCTTCAAGTCCTTTAACTTGTTCTCTTCAAAGTTGTTTTGTTGAGTCGTCGTGGCTTGCTCACCGGCCTTGATTTCTGAATACCCTTCATTAACTACCCTCTGGTATTCTTTTGACAGAAAGAGATTCTCCATCACCGTTCTTAAGTAACTGTACTCGCTATTGAACTCGGGTATGCTAGGACCTTAAAATTGTGTCAGCTTCTTCTACCATCATGGTTGGTTTCCTTACTCCCTCTCAAGATTTTACACTTTGATACTACTTTAAACGTATCACAAGCTTTTACTGCAATTTTCTAGTAACTTCATTCATCAATCAAACTACTATAAATAGCATAAACAGACTCCAACTACTTTCTAAAATAAAGGATCTATTCCTCACTAACTGATAGCAAAAGACTCGGACAAAAAGGAGATTGCATCAAACATACCATACGTAAAATCAAATGCATGAGCCCATGCAAACACAAAACAAATCACGTGGGTTGAAGCCCATTATATGTGTTGAAAGTATAATATCTTAATCCAAAAATACATAAGTGTGTCTATGTATAGTTAAACTAGAAGGTCGTTTATGTAATTAGTAGAAAGTTAATTTAAAGTCTAGAATGTAAAGGTTATGTATATAAAAGGGTTTAGAGTGTCAAACCTAAAGCTATAAACTACCGTAAGGTGTGTGTGTGTATATATATATGTCCAGAATCTATAATAAACATAAGCAACATTCATATCAATCACATACGATTGTTCATCATCTTTCTCTCAAGTTTCATACAAGTTGTTTATATTCAATCATCAATCAAAGAGCCTAATCGATCCAAAAGGGCCAACAATTGGTATTAGAGCCTAAGGCTCGAATCTAATCTATGATGTCACACCCCCAACCATGGTGGTTTCCCGCGGGGCGTGAACATCATGGAAACCATAGTCATTGATCGACCACTACATGGTTTAGTAACATACGTTGCAAATAAGTTTAAAAATACATAATTGTTTTCAGAGATGAATTGCGGAAGTAGTAGAGCTAATGTAATTGTTTTCAAAATATGACAAATACAACAATAAATGTCTCAAACAGGATGAATGGCCCTAAATGCGACGTGGAGCAAGCTAGCTTAACTTGATGCAAATGTTAAATACCTGAGAAAACATGCGTGAAAATATGTCAACATAAAATTGGTGAGTTCACAGGTTTTAAAGTAATAGTAAACAGTGTAATGGACCACAAGTCTTTGCATGATTTGATTGTTGATCATACACTACAATAATGTTAAATAAGCACCACAACCTAAGCTAGACTGTAACTATAACAAATTGCCCCTACCCATGCCTACCGTAAGCATGAGTGTGAACAGGCTAATAATGCACCCGTTTAGACCTCCGGTCAAGATTAGGGTAATTAATCCGGGTGGGGGTAGTCAAACCCAATAGTACTATCCATGATTACCTCGCTTTGGGAAATAAACTAACGGTCCTATAACAGGGGACTTTATATGGTAAGTAAACAACTTATATAACATGTGAAATCATTAACAAGTAAATGTGTCCAAAAAATAGTAATTTGCAAGTAATCTCCCCCAAAAGGAAAATAAGTAAAATAGGGCCGTGAAACTCACCTGTGAAGTAAGTCAGGTGTGAAATCTGAAAGTATCCAAAGTGCTCGGGAAAATCCGCACTAAGTTCACCCTAGAACAATCAAGGCAACTTATATCTAAGTATTTGCTCCTACGTGCCAGGTGAGCATGTAACTATTCCATCCACATAACTTTATAACAAAGTGTTTGACTCGACGACCCGTTGGTGATATAGGGTAATAATTTGTGAAAAAAATATATTACTTAGAATGTATTAATAAATAATACTTTGTTTGAAAATATTTAAAAATCTTTGTATTTTAAAGTTGATATATTATTTGGGAAAGTAAGTATCGTTTCGACTCGACCCGAGACATGTCTCGAGTGTTTAGTAATTAGTTATGTAATTTACATATGAAACTATAGAATCTAGGGTTTTGAAACAATCTTATTTTTTAAGTACAATAATATTTACCTTATATCATTTTACTTGTAAATTTTAAAATGTTAACATCTAAGTAAAATCACTAGTCTTCTTATTTTACCATCCGGTATAAATAAATATATGTATATATTTGTCCATAAAATAATTATTTAATTAATTTCTTAGTAATATTATTCTTTTATTTTGTATAGTTCTTGACATATATTAAATTAAGGTTTCTCTAATTTATTAAGTAATTTTGGTATATTATGAACTTCTTTTAATAAATTAATTAGTCAATTTAATAACTTGTCCTAACCCATCTTTTAAGTAACCAAATAACTAATATTATATGGTCCACATATTTACATTGTAAGTCTCATGTTAACTAAGCAACAAAATCATGTGTCCTTCTTGTTAAAAGTCATCTACTAACCATCTTTTTAAACTAACATAATATATAGTCATGAAGTTCATATTGTTCTCTTTTAAGGTCTTATGTTTATATATATATTTAACCACACTTGTAAATTTGGTCA
>BJCM01273366.1:0-14587 GCA_018326385.1 Flaveria bidentis | reverse complement strand
TTACCTGTCCTGAGTACATCAGTATTTAAATCTACATACAACACATAACCACATACCATGCGCACATAAAACCGGTTAACTTTACGAAAATACCTGATGGCACGCAGCTACTCAGATTGGCATCCCATTCCCTTTTCGTCCCATTCTCAGTTTAAGTTAAGGTTTATTTTGGAAATTTACCCATTTCACTTAAACTATGGCTCTGATACCAACTTGTAAGGCCACGTTCCCGGGACACTTACAGTTGGATCCTCATCGCACATAAAACATATTATTACATTTGCCTTATGAAAATATTGCAGCGGAAACATTCAAAAATGAAATCTCATTTCGTTATAAAAACTTTTGCCAAATAATACATCGTCAATCAGTTGCAAATACATTGTTGCATTATATCACAAAAGTATTAAATAAATGGATGCCATCCCAAAAGAGTTGAGTAGCCACCTCGTGCCATCCTCAGCAATCATTACTTGCCAACTGGAAACACATCAAAGTCAGCGTTGCTGAGTGAGTTCTAGGTTAATAAAATAAAACATACTTTTCTTTCGTTAAAACTGTTCTTTTCTTTCATGCGATCTTACCTCATACGTACACATAGATAATAGTTATATTATCTTCATCGTTCATTCACTTCCGTTCATTCTTTCATCTTACTTTCATTCGTTCGTTCATCATTACATTTTTTCCTTTCGTCATCACCATGAACTTTACCCTTCATTCTCGTGGTACTGGACCTAAGCCTATAAAAGACCTTTATCAGTGGTGCTCGGCACCAAATGGTCACAGTACCTAAGGTAAAGTTCAAGTATACCATTATCATATGCTATGTCCTTCAGTCTCGTGGTACTGGACCTAAGCCTATAAAAGACCTTCATCGGTGGTGCTCGGCACCAAATGGTCACAGTACCTAAGGCACACAAAAATGGTTCATACATTTGGTTAATCACAAAGAAAGACCCCGATGTGCATCCTCCCGGGGTAGCGAACCCGCACACCGTTGGGCTAACACCTTAATGGCGAGTTCCGACATACAGTGCTTGCAAGACTTTCATTACTTTCATCATTCATTAATGCATGCATTCTTACTTCATGTTCCTCTTTTGTTATCTTTCACTTTACGTTACATAATACTTCATTTCATTCATTAACATTCAACGTAAAGCCATAGGAAAGATAAACATACATCATAAGGAACATCGACATACACATACGATATTATCATACAGGGCAACATCATACATAGCATACATCATGCATAAACATGCAACATCATCATCACCATGCCCAACATGCTCTCTAAGGCCTCAACCGTCATCTTATATGAACTTACGGGAACCTTTACGTCAAAACTTACATCCGCACTTTTCCCCGAAAGTCAGAAGTTAAACTACACTCCTCCTCGGGTGCAACAGCCCCATTCGGGCGTATGGACACCCTTCAGTCGCATGGCCTCCATGCGACTGAACATCATGCGATTGAACCAATACGGATGAACACTCATGCGAATGAACACCCAATCATGCAAATGGACTTAATGTGGATGGACCTTATGCGAATGGAACTAATGCGGATGAGCACTTATGCGACTGGACCCTCAGTCGCATGACTCCCCATGCGACTGGCCCCAATCATGCGAATGGACTCTCAAGCGTGCGAATGAACCTCAATCGCACCCCATTCGGCCGTATGGCCTCTATTCGGTCGCCTAGCCCTAGCTGATGCAGAATGCTGTTCATCCCCAACCCAATCTGCCATTTTCGACCTCCAAGCTCATCCAAACTCATTCTAAGCCCAAATCAACCATCCTAAACCTTAGGGATGCATACCACAACACCATTCAAGCACACACAAGCTCACAAGCAAGGCTCAAACGAATCATACACACACATACACATACGCATACGGGTCACACACATACACACTCAAAAACCCGATTTTCAGATGTGTTCCAGCCTCAAATCATTCAAAATAATGTAAAGGAGGGGTCCTAGAACTCACACAAATGACCACAATGAGAAGAGCTTCGATTTGACCCGCTTCTCAACGATTTTGCTTACTCGAACCAACGCGAACCAACTTTTCTTCCTCTTTTCTCCTTTTCTCTCTTCCCCTCTTTTGTTGGCTGAAAATGTGAGTGTGGGGAGAGGGTATGGGCTGCCCTCTCCCTTTATATACCCCCACTCACCCGTCTTTCTTTCATTGACGAGTTTGGTCACTCGACTTAGGATTATTTCTTTTTTTCCTTTCGTCGGCTTCAAAATAGATAAATAACCGGGTGTTACAAATAAGACCCATTTAAACTTGAAACCGCAATATCAATCATAATTTATTTGTTTCAACTCAAATTCAATTGAATTAAACTAGTTGATTGCCATGAAACATTCTTGCAATCATTATAAATTCAAAATCACACTTTATGGTGATTAAAATTGTGTTAATACTCATGGGTTATGCTTAAAATCCCCAAAACCAAAACTGAAACCAAATCATTCAACCCATACTAAGCTGAAGCTATATAATAGAAGGAAACCACTTGACTCGTGTGACACCCTACGTAAATCTCATATCGGTCATGAATAGAAAAGATGATGGGCTCATAAGTTATGTCTGGCCTCTACTATCACCGATGCATTTTGGGATTGTCTATGGATGAGAGGAAAACTTCATAGTTAAGTGTGCTCAGATGGCAACAACAAGGGATGGTTGATCTTCCTGGAAAGTTTTCCACCTAGGCAAGGAAAAGCAAATGCATGAGCTTTTTATGGGAAAAGCGAACAATATTGATGGTATAAGGAATTGGGTGTTACAAAATGCTATTAGAACCACTCCTGTACTATTCGGGATGGTGGGGCAAACCTTACCAAGGACGGTGAGTCCTTGGTCTCATCAAGGACGACGATTTCAAGGAGTGATTGCGACATCCTTCGTAAATCCTCCATCGGCCGTAGACAGAAGATATGATGGGTGCATAAGTAATGTACGGTTTATAATATCACCAACGTCTTTTGGTGCATTGGTTGTGAATGAAACGATAACTCTACAGTTAAGCGTGTTTATGTAATATCTCGTATTTTTGTAAGCTCTTGTAAGAGCCATTTATGCCATTCATAAAACTTTAAGGGCTTGTTATGCTTGTTGTGTAAATCGGAGGTTAATAAATTTATTTGCCAAACATTAATATAATAATAATAATAATAATAATAATAATAATTATTATTATTATTATTATTATTATTATTATTATTATTATAATAAAAATAATAAGTTATAAAATGTTTAAACTTAAAGATTAATTTAAGTTTAGGGGTTTTGTTTTGTTAACTTTAAAACTCTAAAAGAAAGTTTTTATGCATAAAATAACAAAAATTAAAACCTAAGGGACTAAATTGTAATTAATCAAAACCCAAACCCTCACCCCATCCTTCTTCGCGTTTTTCCGGCCATAGCTCCGGCCACACTCCGGCCGGAGTCCGGTGGCCCTAAAAACTTGTTTTCTCTTCCAATTGAAACCCCCAAAACCATGCCAATCGTTCCTAGACTCGAATCGAACTCAATTAACTACCTAAATTGTGATTAAAACCGGTTACAAAGCCATTTTCATTCGAAGTAACCAAAGCTTTAATTCATACTCGTTTAAGCATTAAATCACAATAATAATCAAATTAACTTAACATGAACCATCTCTTATCTATCACTAATCGATTACAACGTTCAATTACACCTGAAACAAGCCCAAACATCATCTTTGATTACCCACTTAGTCGTGACCTATCTTCTACTCGAACACCATTCTCTGGACTTCAAGACCTGAAAGTGACAAAGGGCTTTTGTACAACAAGGTTCTTGGAAGCTTCCTGTGCAACAAATTTGTTTAACATCATCGTTTGAACATCGAACCAGTCGTACGTGTGTCGCGGCCTTAGCATCGTCTGTTCATCATCATTTCATCTTCGAATCGGGTAATTGAACACATGGTTATGCTCGAAGTACAGTGGGGAATCAAAGCCCCATGATTAAATCGAGCATTAACATCGAATCAATCTTCAAATTTAGATTTGAACAAACTAGGGTTCTTGGGGTTTGGGGGAAACCTTTTAGTTGTGTTTATAAGAATTTAAAACCAAAGTAAACCAAGGAATCAACCCTGGCTCACTGGTTAGAGTTTCTCCCTTACAACCTTGAGGTCCCGGGTTCGAACCCGGACTCCCTCAACTATTTTTTAGGCTTTTTAAGCCTTAACTTAATTATGGAAAATTTTTAATAAATATGAAAATAGTTTTTATAAACTCTAAATATTTTTATAAACACCAAATAATTTTCTGGATTTTTTTATTAAAATGTGGATAATAAAATAAATTTTAACAAAACCTTCTTACAAAAATTATTCTAAGTTTTATTCCTATTAAAATGGATTTCAAATATTAGTTAGTAAAATGATTTTGATTTAAATATTACCTTTAATTTATAATCGTTTAAATCATGTTGTTCCAAGTGTTTATTTAAATTTTATATGTAAACCTTATTAGTTATTTTAAATGGGTTAATTACATATTTTCTATTAAAAGACATGAAATGATATATTTCCTTATTATTTAGCGTATTTACAAAAACCCCCCAAATTCGACTTAGAACCCTAGTCCTCATTAATTCGTTAAACTTGATATTAAACTTTAAACCTTGTGTAAATATATACTTAGGTGCATTGTGAAGACTTTACGTTAGAACGACGATTACTATTTCTTATTAATCATCTAATATATACTTATTTGATCAAGTGAGTTTTCCTTGCCCCTTTTTATATATTTCACACTAATTTGGGGTGAAACATGATACATATATATCTTACACTTGTAAATGTTTGAACTTGTAAAGCACTTGCAATTCATATTTTTGTCATGGTTATTTGTGTGTTGTAAGTGATTATATGAGATACATATTTTGTTTACAATCATTAACTATTGCTAGCCTAGCGACGTCTTAGATCTTTGGGCATGACAAGCTTATTTGGTGCTAAAGTCGATGTATTGCCGACTCCTGATGACGTATGCTTGTTCATCTTGGGAACCACGTACACTTAACCAATAATATATACTTGTAATCAAGTCGAGGTTTGGTTGTAACGATATGTGTTCTATAACCTTACTAACTTATAACCTATGACATGAATTGCAACTTGTAACCTTGTTATATTATGTATGAAAACCTTGGAAACTCACCAACTTTTTAGTTGACCCTTTATTTTTATCAGGTTTCAGGTAATCCTCAAGTTTAAAATGATCAAATGAAGCTTGCAATAAATTAGGATTTGGACCTAGATAAATGAATAAAATGACTATGTTTTGTTTTGCTTATTTTGAGGATTATTTCATGTTTGAGACTTATGTTTGTAATTTCTTTTGAAACTTATAATTTTAATATTTACATTTAAATATAGCGTTATGTGGCTGTGAACAATCTTAACACTCACATCTCGACGATTCCGCCGTTAAGGTTGGGGTGTGACAATTATGATGAATGGATGATTTTTGCAATGTTTAGATGAATGTTATAAACTTGATTAGGTATAAAGTTGATGACTTTTTGAATGAATTGAATTTTAGATGGATTTGGGTGTTACTTTCCCAAAAAGGAAACTTTATTCATGTTGATCATTGGATATTGTGAACTGGACATGTTAGAATACTTGTTGATGATGTCTAAGATGGTAGAATGTGTTAGTTAAGTTGTATGGACGCTTGATGCCTTGCTCGGGAAATTTACGTTCATATGGAATATTACATGATGATGGGTTATGTTAGGAGATTATGGAACTATGTTTGGAGTTATGATTGATCTTGGTTGTCTATGATTTTATATTTAAAAATTGTTACTGTTGATTTAGATTCGTATGAGTTGTATGGTAAACTATGGTGGTATGATAAGCTTTATAGAACTTAGGGTTTATAATGTGGCATACATGAACAACTTGTGTGATAACCACCGGTAACGGGATGTTATACTTGATCAAACAAGAATTCATTTAACATGTCATCAACGGGTCTAATGAGTCTTGTTTTCCAAAACCTTGTGTCAACGTGTTTATTGAGCACTTTGGGTTGTTAAACTTTCTATATACACATACTTATGTACTTGCGTGTTTTAGGTAACATTTCATGAGTTATCTTTCCACTTATCGTTAGCTCTTGTTATCATTCTTTTTACGTATTAGGTGATTTCAATGCCCGACTTTATTTACGCTTTTTGGGCGAGAACACATACTTTGTTTTAATATGATTTACTTTCATAACATGTGTTTAGTAAGACATAGTGTGTTATACCATAGAAAGCCCTTACACTTTCAGATCGTTAATTAAGAAATCTTGCTGGAAATCTTGGGTAGTACTACTGGGTATTACAAGCCCCACCCATGGAGGTCAAGGGGGTGCAATATTGTCCTAAACGACTATCAGCCTTGGCTTTGTATGTCATGGAAGGAGGCAAATAGACAAACATAGTTAATTCTAATCACAAAAACACTATTATTTATTACTAATTAAATTAGACTAGCTATCTATTTCAATGCAGTTGTTAATATTTTACTAACGCTATTATTTGTGATGATTATAAACTCTTGTACTCACCTATCGTTGTGTTGACGCTTTTAGTATTCTTTTCTTAGGTCATTACTAGCATTTGTCGTAAGAGCAAGCACAAGTCATGCATACTTTGAACAAACATTTATCTGTTTTTGACTTATTTCATACTTACATACTTTGGTTCGGGTGTGTGTTTTATGCAACTTACATTTAGTATCTTGTGTTTGAAATATTTACAAAATGCTTCTATAAATATTTTAATGTTTCAAATTTTGAATTGTTTTAAATGTTGCATATAATGTCGTTCTGGGTAACTAATTACAGGATCCTGTTTTGTTCACTCTCCTTGCAGTAAAACCACTTACGTGGATTTTGAAGGTGTGACAGAACACGACCCATAGCATATAAATGAGACGCTCGAAGTGTATGAAAGTCATGCTCCTCCTTATAAGACTCTTTTCTCTTCACTACATACATCTTCTATTCTCCATCGTATGCCCAACAAATAATCGGTTCGGAGTTTTCATACCTTGTGAAATGTTTGGAATGTCTCAGCATGTGTACATAAGCTAGTGTAGGAGGAGCATCAATATTAATATTTGCTACCTGACGTACAACACTTTGACCCATAAGATCTACAGCTTTGTCAGACATCTCTTTAGTACTCGAATCGCCCGGTATCTCTCCTTCTTTAACAAACATATCTGAAAATAAGTCTTTAAGAATATATCCAAACATGTCAGTGTAATCCATAGTTTCCTTTAAATTATCAAAAGGACCAAAGTCTTCATCAGATTCCTCAACAAGTATCTTTTGCTGGAATGTATAAAATTATTTCTCATACATCTCTTTAGCAGCTAGATCCAAAGGACTATAGTCAACTGTATCTACGGGACTTAATCTGGAGATATTGGCAGATTCCGATGACCTACAAGGACCGACAGTCAAACCCATATCACTGTCCTGATGATTATCATCATTCTTTTTATCTCCTTTATTGCCACTCATCACCATCATCACAATCATCACCACCATCACCATCATCATCATCATCATCATCATCATCATCATCATCATCATCATCATCATCATTATAATCTTCATCTTAATCATCAATATTAGCATCCTCATTATAACAATCCTATCCAAATCATCATTTTCATGTACTAGCACATGGATTGGAATATGATTCTCAGGGAACACAAACACCTTTCTAGTGAAAACTATAGGTTGATTCTCAGTAGCTGTAGTAGGAACAGTGGTAGATAGCTCTTGATAAGCAACAACGGTCTCTGTTGTCTTTTCATCAACAACAGGATCAACATCATGTTTTGTACCATAAGCAGGATCTTGAGTAGCTTTAGGATTAACAAAGAAATGTCCAATCAACTCTCCAAGTTCTATGGTCGGTTGTTGAGCAAACGAAAATGGAACACGAGAAGGGAGGTCTCTGATATTCTACTCCAAAATCCAAACATATTAGAATATGAAATGTTGCTGATGTTCAAGATTCTTGATCCGCTCATCCTTTTAAAACATCTCTATGTAGATCATCAATGGTTTGAGTCCTCTCCATCATCTCTTTCTCTAACAAACTAACTCTCTGCTCAAGAGATTCCCAAGTGGGTGAATCAGAAGAAGTCTCGGCCTGCTGCCTTGGCTCAAGAGTAGTATTTATGAAGTCATCCATGCCAAACATGTATTTATTGCCTTCATCCATTGGTGGTGTGCTTAACACATCATCAGCAGTGGGCATAGAAGATGTTGTTATAGTTGTTGACTGTATAACAATCATTAGTTTCTCTTATGGAATAGCCTCACTAGCTGTGACTGGATTCTCATATAAAGGAATCTCAAAACTAGTCGATACAGTGGTCATTGGGGTCTGACGCTTACACAAAACACCTCATCCTCTACCCCTCCCACATGGACTAACATCAGAATTAGCAGGTTTCTATCCATTCTCTTATTTTTGCTCTAAGTTATACAGAGAATCCTTAGGAATAAAATCATCACCCGTTTCCTTAGTAGTGCATTTCGTAGGAGTTACTTGCACTCTAAGTCTTTCTTGAAGCACTTATGGGACATTCCCAATCAGTCTCACTATCTGTGAACCAAGTGTTACCTACATCTTCTAGAAACATCCTTGCACGTTGTGAACTTCCCGGAGCATCTTAAGGAGAACCAAAAGGTGGACTAACTTGATAACCTTGATGAGTTTCTGGCTCATGCTGTTAATCAGTAAAATTATCTCCCCCTTGATAGCCTTCAATGAATCTGCCAAGTTTGGCAAAGTTAACACCATCCTATGCATTCCCATGAGCTCCCATAACAACATAGATGGATTAAACAGACACGACTAACTCAGTATGAGCAGGCGACATAAGTGGATGAATCAGACACTACTAACTCAGTAGGAGCGGCATTCATAATCATCTGTATAAATCGGGGATACATTATAAACTTCTTTCCTACAGTAGCAGTCACATTCTTTCCTCATCTCCACAAACATAGCATTGGATATTTTGTAAGGTAAATCATCAACAAGTGATACTAGCAAGGATCATAACATAGCACTTAGGCTTTCCATTCTACCCTTTTGGTTAGTCAAACAATGAATCACCATATGAAATAAATACTTCAAGAATGAAGGTAGGTATTTCTTTTCCCGTTCTATGATCATAACCCATCCTCTTCAGACAATCACTTGCCATGTCATCATCAATGTCAAAAACCATTGGTTTAGCCATCTGAAAAATTATTGTAGACAAAGATTAATTAGTCACTCACAAACAATAATTCCAGACTTAGAAAATTTTTGAAGTAGAAAATCGAACTATTTGCATGAATAGAACTATATGCATGTGAATAGTTACAATTACAAGTTTGACTTCTTGCATGACAAGATGATTAATCGCATGAACCTGATTTTGAGCAGAAGTCAACTACTTGTGCGACAAGTCAAAGATGGCATGCAAGTAGTTCTATACAAGGGAGAAGTACCAATTTTCAAATCTCAGATTAAGTCATTTTTAGAGTTTTTTGGCCATTAATACATGTTTGATTAGTATCGCTTAGTCATTTATTAAGGTTTCATATGTTCAATTTTAACTAATTTCAAGTGTAATTTTCCTTAATTATTCAATCACAAACCAAACATACTAAAAAACAATTTCAATTTAACAAAATACCTTATCAAACACTTATGTATCAATAGTCGACCACTATGAACTAGTATATCAAAAAAATATATTCAACACTTAAGAAAATATGAGAGACAAAAATCTAGGAGTTGTCATTCGAATGGTTAACTGTCACACATGTGGTGCTTTTAAATTTCATTGACCTCTTGCATGTCAACTAGTTCAACTAGTCACACTAGTTAACCTTTCGCACCCTTTGAACTTCTCGCACGCGAGAAGTTCAATTTCTTTTAAAATTTTTTTTGAACATTTAAATTTTTATTCATTTCATTTGAACTTGTGATTTATTATGTTAAGAATAGTGTTTAACTAAGTATTAATTATTAACAAAAAACCCTCATTTTTTGTAAAAATTTTGGTAAACAAAAACCAAATGTAAACCAACATGAAATTTAACAATAACAAAAACTAGTTAACATACAAATTAAGACTTATAACTTAAATAGTTTTGGTAAATTTCCAAGTATAGGATCATATTATGTGAATCGATCATTAAGATCGTCCAACTTTATTTTAAATAAAATTGGTTACATTGATTGGCAATATGTTTTATCCATTTAAACATAGACTTTAATTTTTTACTTGGACATGTATGATGTGATATTTAGCATGTTTTGATCAAGTTATTTGAAGTCAATGGATCCCACAATCAAAAATCCTATAAAACCTTTATCAAGCTTCAAGACACTTTTGAGATTTCAAATCACCCCAATTTAACTTAAATCTTTTACCTTTAATCAATATTTTCAATATTATTTTTCTTTCTTATAATATCTATATAGAGAAAAAATAGCCTAATAAACATTTCTAAACACATAATATTAATTATTTTTAGCACTTATTAACTACTAATCGGACTTATTGTAAGGTTTCATAAAAGGCAGATGCAACCCAAAACATTCAAACACTCTGTCCTGCATGCATGCACAAAGTGTTGAAGTAGAATGCTTCGGAAGTTTCACATTCTACATTAGAAAATATTCTAAGTGTGAAATCTTTTGAAGCCAAGACCAATATCTTTCGAAGCCAAACATGAAGTCTTCCGAAGCTTCAGAGACAACGTCTTCCGAAGCCAGTTTATGAAGATAGATTTCTTCCGAAGACTTTTGAGTACATATTTTATGTGATGTACCTTTTACCATAAAGCTAGACCACCTTTCCGCTGCAATTCTGTGTGACTCACAAGTTGGTGAAAAGCTCCATGCTTTTGGTAAACTGTACATTGAGGTCTTGAGTCTGTTTCTTTCTACTTTATGTACTTTTATCCTTTTTGTAATACATTAGGATGTGAGCAATGGCATGTCATAGTCACTAGTCAAAAGGCAATCTCTTTGACTCTACATTGATTTTGTTATTGTCTAGATCATGTATCCAGCTGGCCTTCAATGTATGGCTGACTGTAGGATATAGTATAAATTTGGTGCTTTGTATCTAAATGCATTCTTTGTAACATGTGTAAAGAACTAAAGAGAAATATACAACATTCTTGAAAACCAAACACATGTATTATTTTGTTCTTGTTCTGTCTCTCATTTACTTGTGTTTCTTAGTATCATTGTAACTGGTTACTAGTTCCCCATTTGATTTGTTAAGTGTTCTAAATCAATTTATCCTCATTGTGTGTTGTGTTGTAAGTGACAGAACCCCCTCAAACGGTCCTGCAATTGGTATCAGAGCATTCCAGGCTCTTGATAGTAAGATCTCACCATCTTAAGATCCCTCACACACACAAAATACTTAACATCTCAAATTGTAGTTATCACTAAAACTAATATGGAATCTAGAACCATGACAAAGTCTCATCTGATCACTCTTAAATATTTTGATACTTGGTGCCAAAGAATGGAAGGTCTCGTCAAGTCTCAAGACTCTAGGATACATAGGAGTTTTTGTCTCATGACCTTACATACCATGGACTTGTTCAACTACTGCTTTTAGGTGGTATGATTCTAAAGTTTGTGGCTGACTACTCCAATGAAGATAAAAAGAGAGTAAAAATTGATCGAAAAACCATGACAACCCTTCAGACTACTCTTCCAAACTCTATATACAGAGGTTTCAAGAAATACAAAATAGCTCAGCAGTAGTGGGATGCATTGAAAGTAATGTATGAGGGTTCTACTGAAGCCAAAGAGAAAACAAAGGATCTCATGAAGCAACATTTTGAAAATTTCACCTTTAATAAAGATGAAACTATGACTCTACATACTTTAGGTATGTTGAGATTTTGAACACTCTAGTAGATGTTGAAGTGACTCTTGAAAACAAGGACATTATAAGGAAGTTCATGTCCTCTCTTCCTAGGCAATGGACACATTATTGTATTGTTATCAAGAAGACTGAGAACTGTAAGACTCTTATTTTGACTGAGTTGTATGGTATTCTCAGTGGATACCAGATGGAGATGAATATGCAAGGTTCATCTGTTAACTCCAGCAATCAAATGAGGTATGCCCTACATGTTACTGAAAGGGATAGCATAGAACCTCAATATCATCTTATATGCTACCCTTGCAACTCACAAAAGGGTCCTTTCATCATCTTCCCAGAGACACCAAGAGAAACCTACACTCAAGGAAGCCCATTCCAAGAGACAAGTTCTTCACATGCCTTTGTGTCTTCTAATGAAAGCTCAAGAAAATTTTTATTCACCATTAAAGACCAAGCCTCTATCCATCCAAATGACCTGGAGTACATGAAGATAGTCTAGCAGATGGCTCTTCTCACTCATAGAGTTAAGAAGTTCTACAAGAGGACAGGAAGGAAATTTCCCAGCAATATAGCCAGTGGAAAGTTTGGGCTAGATAAAAGCAAAGTCAAGTGTTACAACTATAAATAAATGGGTCACTTTGCTATGGAGTGCAAGACACCAAGGACAAATGGTGGCCAAGTACAAATCATACCAAACTACACTGAGAAAGTCACCTAGAATGATAATCCAAAACAACAAGTTGTAGTTGCTATTGAAGAAAGAGGCTTTGACTGGAGTTTTCAGGAGGAAGATGCATCTCCAAACCAAGCACTAATGGCTGACCATAATGAATAAGAGGTATTGGAACATCTCTGTACACATGAATGTATTGCTAAAGTTAATAAATATAGGTCCTACAACTTAGAGATGAGATCTGATCTTGAGTCCTTCATTATCATAAAATCTAATTTCAAAAGATCTGAAAATGACTATAAGTTAAAGATAGAGGACTTAGAGAAAATCATTTTAGTTCTTAAACATGAACATATCAACTACATGACTCAGATCAAAGATCTTACAACCAAGTTGATTGAATGTCAGGCTGAGCCTGTGATCAAGAAAGCCAGGGTAGAAAAATGTGTTATTGAAGAAGAGACCTTCAAGTACATTATATCCTCATTCATGCTTGCAAAAGTCTGTTATCAGAATAAGCAGGCACTAGGATCTAGTGAGATAGCTCCTCCACACACAGTCTTATCTGTAAGATCCCCTAGGTGTGGAACTTATGAAAATGAGCTTCCTCTCATAGACCCCTTGCCTGAAGAGGATGAAGAAGTGATAGTGGGGAATGCCTCTGAGAAGAGTGAAGAAGAGGATTCTAAGAAATGTCATTATCCTTTTGAGGCGAGTAAGAAGCCTATGATGACCAAGTCTATGAGAAAGAACTTGATTAGAAAGAGCAAGAGAAAAGCAAAGAAGGCCCAGGAAATCAAGGCCACTTTTGACTCTACGTAGCAACAAGTCTTTATCTCTGCAGGGTTTGAAATCGTTAAGACTATAGACATCAACTTGAACTCTAGTACCAAGAGTTCTGGTTCATGTTCAAATCATCCTAGCATCAAGAAGAAGGCTGATCAGTTGTGTACCACTGCTACACAACCTGAACCATCCAACTCCAAGTGCAGTTCTCACCCTAAAAGAACTGTCTTAGCATATGAAAAGATGAAGGTGGAGAAGGAAAGTGATAAAGTTCAGCTTTCTTCTCAAAAGAATGCTCTGAGGAAGAAGAAAACGAACTGTGTTATGTGTGAGAGTACTTCTCATCTTGCTAAAGATTGTTTCTACAATCCAAGAAACACTATCCATGTGACCAAATAAGAGACTTCTAAGAGTTCCAAGAAGAAAATAGCCTTAGAAGGTAAATTTGTTTCCTTCGGAAACTCCAAAATGAAGATGAAGGGAAGTGGAAATATGCCTTTGGAAGAAAAGTTGGTCTCAGAATAAGGGAATACTTTTGAAGAACTGAAGCCTGCTGCAGTGATAGCAAGATAATTTGAAGGACCAGTCATCAAAACTTCCGAAGTCTGTAAAACTTCCGAAGTATTGAAGGTCAAGTCTAAACTTCCAAAGGTGGTGTGGAAGTTCAAAAAAGACCAAGTGACTGAAAGTTCTACATCAACAACAGCAAAGGATCCTTAATATATGACTATATGATCAGTTACTATTTCATTACCTTCAACTTCTTTTGATAAACCCAAGACAAGCAAGGCTTGGGTTTCCAAATGTAACTAACTATCTCTTGATAGAGCAATTGATCGGATCAGAACCAGTTGATAGGCTCCGATATCAATTGATAGGATCAATTGAGACAATCTGTAATGATCTATGTGAACAATTCAAGAGAAACACAAACGATTGTAATCGATTTAAGCAATATCAACAAATTCACAGTTCATTGATATAGCTAAGACAATTACAAGAGTAAGAAAGCAGTTAGCAATTCAAGCACTCAATCTCAACAACTTACATGAATTATCTGTAAATTGTATCTGAAATTGCATGCAATTGCTCCTCTCTCTCTTCTATTTTCTGTTTTCTCTTTTTGCATGTATATC